>VSMD01033095.1:0-23284 GCA_008750895.1 Mirza zaza
AGACAGCTCCTGCAGGAATCGAGGGTGTCAAGGACAGAGGCCTGTGCTGGGATGTGCTATCGCAGCAGGCATGCACCACTGCCAGCTTGCTGCGGTGGGTGAGCTTGGGTCCTCGCTGTTTTCAAGGAGCAAATTTGGTGCTAGTCCATTATTACTCTAATAAAAAGGCACGGATTACCAGGAACATCTTTTCTGATTGGTTTTACAGACATTCTGTACCAGTGTCTCATGCTCACTGCAGGGTGCTGGACTGGATGATGATTGGAAGATTTTGTTATTCCTTGACAGCTGTTCTGCCCATCCCCCAGCTGAAATTCTCATACGAAATGTTTATGCCACATACTTCCCCCCACCAAATGTGACTTTATTAATTCAACCATGTGACTA
Source organism: Mirza zaza (assembly GCA_008750895.1). Classification (NCBI taxonomy): domain Eukaryota; kingdom Metazoa; phylum Chordata; class Mammalia; order Primates; family Cheirogaleidae; genus Mirza; species Mirza zaza. The sequence continues at coordinate 388 of VSMD01033095.1, forward strand.
GGGTGTCCTTAGATCAATGAAGAGTAAATATGAAAACACTTCCTTGAACAGCATGTCAGCAGCAGTGAGCAGAGATGGAAAGTGTTAGAAAGGAGCGTAGCGTGGAGGATGTCCCGTGTGCTGTTGCCAGTGCTGTGACAGCGACTAAGACACAGTGGTGCATGTCTGGCAGAGCCCGTGTCCTGTGACTGTTCAGTGACAACGATGATTAACAAGGTGGTGACTTTGAAGGATTCTGTATGTCAAGTGAAAAAAAAGATGCCCAACCTTACACATGCAAAAAAATACCTTCAGAGTCCATAAGTAAGGTATAAAAGTAGATATTGAAGAAGTCTTTAACATCAATAATGAGGCTTCAGTTATTCACTCTGTGACTGATGGTGAAATAGCAAAACGGCTCTGAATCAAAGTGATTGTGATTATAGCGACAATGATGACAGTAACACCACAGAAAAAGTACCTATAGATGACATGGTGAAAAATGTGTGATGGGCATATTGAAAGTCTAGGGCAGCATGCATTCATAATTTAACAAAAACTCGTGTTAATTTATAAAATCAGAGGAGACTTTCAAGATAAAAAACGTTAGTAAGACAGCTGACTCTGGAGGAAACATTTAAAAAGCCACCCAGCAGAGCGCCTCCTCCTCCCTAGAGGACCCCCTTCCTGTCCCTCACCTGCTTCTGATGCTTCTTCTCACCTAAAATTATAAAGCACAATGTACAATAACCTTTTTTTTTTTGAGACAGAGTCTCACTTTGTTGCCCAGGCTAGAGTGAGTGCCGTGGCGTCAGCCCAGCTCACAGCAACCTCAGACTCCTGGGCTCAAGTGATCCTCCTGCCTCAGCCTCCCGAGTAGCTGGGACTACAGGCATGTGCCACCGTGCCCGGCTAATTTTTTCTATATATATTAGTTGACCAATTAATTTCTTCATATTTATAGTAGAGACGGGGGTCTCGCTCTTGCTCAGGCTGGTTTCAAACTCCTGACGTCGAGCAATCCACCCGCCTTGGCCTCCCAGAGTGCTAGGATGACAGGCAGGAGCCGCCAAGCCCGGCCGACAATAACCTTTTAATCAAAACACAGCACCGTGAGTGGAGGCTGAAAGCCCGCTGTGGTGTGTTGCTGCTGCTGTTCAACTGATGGCTGCTCTGGTGATGCTGCTGTGCGGTCACCCTGAACGCGGGATCTTTCCACTGTATGAATGGTGCGTCACACTTTTACTGTTAAGCACTTATGTGTGAATAAATGTAAGGAAATGATTGCTTGTTGGTAGCATATAAATTCAGAGTCAGGAATGATGGAGATGCCAAACAACCACAGACTGTCCACATGGGTGGTAGAGATAGTGACACCTTTGCTTTCTGATCATTCAGTATACACAAACTTTATTTCATGCACAAAATTATTAAAAATATTATATAAAATTACCTTTGGGTTATGTGTATAAGGTATATATGAAACATAAATGAATTGTGTGTTTAGACTTGGGTCCTGTCCCCAGGATATCTCATTATCTATATGCAAATACTCCAAAATCTGAAAAAATCCGGAATCCAAAACCCTTCTGGTCCCAAGTATTTCGAATAAGAGATACTCAACCTGTATTCGTACTCCCATGTTCATTGCAGCATTATTCACAATAGCTAAGATATGGAAACAACCCAAGTGTCTGTCAATAGATGAATAAAAGAAAATATAGTATGTGTGTGTGCATATACATATATAAGGGAATATTACTCAGCCATTAAAAAGAGAGGAAAATCCTGTCATTTGAGATAACATGCATGAACCTGGAGGACATTATGCTAAGTGAATTAAGCCAGATACAGAAAGACAAATACTACATTATACCACTTATATGTGAAATCTAAGCAACTTGAACTCATGATGCAGAGAGCAGAATGGCGGTTGCCAGGGCTGAGGTTGGGGGCAGTGTTGGATAGGGTGATGTTGGTCAAAGTGTATAAACTATCAGTTCTAAGATAAATAAATCTTGGGGATTTACATATAGCATGGTGACTATAGTTAATAATACTGTATTGAATACTTAAAATTTGCTGAGTAGATGTGTTGGTACCATGGGGGGAAAATGGTAACTATGTATGGTAATGGATGTATTACTTAGACTGATTTTGGTAATCACCTCACAAAATATATTACTATCAAATCCTTACATTGTACATCTTAAATATATACAATTTTTAATTAAACTTTAATAAAGCTAGAAAAATTTAAACCATTTTTCAAAATAAAAAATCAGCTTATAAATGTTCATTTGAAAAATAAAAAAAATTATTTGTAGACCTACCATCCTTCTTCACCTGCAAGTCTCTGCTCAGACATTACCTTCACATCGAAGCTTCTCCGGAAGCCTGGTCTCCAGCTGTTGCCGCCACACCCACCCTCACCAACAGCAGGCACTCTCTATCTGGGAAGCACTTTGGGAAGTGTGAGCCACTGTTTAATTTATTTGTTTATCGTCTATACTCTTGCACAGGAATTTAAGCTCAAGGACTTTGTCCACTGTTATAGCCCTAGTACTTGTATATTATTGGCTTTCAATAAATGTTTATTGAATGAATCCAAACACAAGTACTGTTAATGTTTAGATGTATTTCTTCTAGTGTTTTAAAGTTTTTATTGCAGCAGGTTTTATTATTTTTTAACATAAAGAAAAAGTAGCATCCATTAAATGCCAGGCACTGTGCTAGAGATTTTACATACTACTATATATTTAATTTAATCTTTCAACAACCCTCAGAGACATTATCCCTGATTTACAGATGAGAAAACCAAAGGTGCAAAGACATTAAGCAATGTGCATAAATCCACCCTCTTGGTAAATTGAAACTGCATTCACATGAAAATGCAAGACCCTAATCCTGTGGAAAGACACTACGTCATTATCCTCTACACTCGTACTCTTGCTGTATATTTACTCATATCCACCTTTCTCCACCCCCCACCCCCACCCCTACCCCCACCCTCCCACCCCCGCTGGCAGTGGGAGACTGGTGCCTGCACACGGGGCCGCTCTCTGCCCAGAGAAAAAGGACTGTCTTTCTCCAGCTCAGTCTGCAAGTTGCTGGCAACAGGACTCTGGCCTGGGGGAACCTCGTGCCTGCCCTGATGGTGCATGCGCTCGGGCCTGGGAGAGTGGAGGGGGCAGTGAAGGCAGGGCCGTGTCAACAAGGCCAAGTTGCTGGGGGGCAGAGGCAGTGGGCTGCCCGTTTGGAACCCATCAGGGGCATACCAGCGGGAAACGGCGGGGAGCCTGGGCAATCACAGAACTCGAGAAGAATGAAGAGGGTACCATAACAAGACAATGATGAGGGCAGGCATGGGGAGGGGTGCCTTCCTGGGGTGGTGAAGGCCAGGTGTTGGGGACTGACATTATACTTTCCTGGTTTAATAATTAAATTTAGTGAGTAATGTATGTGCTCTGCCTAGAGCGTTTGAGAGTAATGTGTTCCGGACAGAGTCCTTGTGACAAACAAGGTTGCTGCCTAGAGGCATAACAAAAGACCTGAGTTTCTGCACTAAGGCAAGGGCTGCCCAGCCCCACGGCAGTGGGGATCTGGAGGCCACATGATAAACACGTTGTTCCTAGGATTGCTGCTTAGCCCCATAAGATGGCTGGTTAGTCAATGAGGGGTAAGATTCCTCAGGGAGGGGTGACCTAAGCCAGGCACAGCTGCTAGGGATCAGCCTAGAGGAACTGGGGACAGAAAGTGCCCCCCTCCCCGTGGCTGCCTTGCCCAACCTTGCTAATCTCAGTCTGTGATCTATGCCTGGCACCTTGAGCAACCACCTGAAAACCTTAAGTCAGAGGACATCTGTGTCCTTAAGGCTACGTGTTCCGGAATTTATGGCCATTACTGAAATGCGTGGGTGGTCACATATAAGGAACTAACTTTGAGTTTTTAAAGTATAAAAATAAACTGACCAGTGCATTGGGCACTCCAGTCTTGTAGCTGTCTTTGTGTGTGTCTTTCTTTTTGTGTCTTTCTTTGTGTTCTGTGTTCATCCTCCATCCTGCAAACGGGCCACAGCAAGTGGCACAGCGAGCAGGGTCTGCGTCATTTCGGGATGGGAGGACTGGGCAGGCACCCCTTTGGCTATTGGTAAGTGGCACCCAACAGGGGACTCTTGGGAGAAATGGGAACTACCCCTCAGCCGCCGAGCATGAATATCAAAAGTTAATTCAAGGATTATTAAATTCGATGGGGGTTGAAGTAAAAGAAAGAACCCTAAAGTGGTTGTTTGCTTTAGTGCAGAGACATTGCTATTGGTTTTGGTCTCAATCTCAGGTACAATTAAATTTTCATAGCTGCCAGCAAGTTGTTAACGCCTTGCATGTCGCCCATCAGCAAGGGGACATCGTTGATTTAAAAATGTGGTCAGTTTGTAGTGCTGTTACTCAGGCTCTCTCTCTCCTACAGCCGGACTTGGCGAGGGGTGATTCTGATGGGAAACTGATAAAAACCCTCTGAGATCTTGACCTCCTTCCCCAAGTAAAGATGATCGGGAGGAGTCCTCAGGAGAGGAAAGAGTGGATCCCTCTTCTGATGTTTCTGCCCAAGTCAAGTTAAAAGAGCTTGTTCGATCTGAAATGCAGGAGTCCATCCCTTTGTTTGAGAAGAGCAGGATGGCTGCCACGGCCGGTCCAATGCCGCCGCCTCCTCTTGCCGCCCGCCCTGCTCAGCCCACCGCCCATCTTCAAAACGCGTTTTTACTGTTCCTTTGGGTACTCAAGGCCCGGGTGATGATCCCCCTCCTCCTGGTTTTGATGATTATCCACCTTTAATGCCAAAGTCAGCCATAGGGCGTTCCCCAGCGTTAGAGAGGCTTTTGGCCCTGGAGTAGATGCTAACTATCCGGGAGGTGGTTTTCATATTAGACATCGAGGTCTTCAGTATAAATTTCTAAAGGAAGTCAAGCAAGCAGTTCAATCATATGGTCCCCAATCTCCGTTTGTTACTGGTCTTATTGATGCCTTTTCGAGCCCAAACACTTATTCCTTTAGATTGGGACAGTTAGGGAGACCACATTAGAGAGCCCGCAATGGCTAGACGTCGCAGTTGGTGGGTGGAGGGAGCTCGTATCCAGGCTCGTCTTAACGCTCAACAAAATCCTCCAGGGCCGACGGAGGACGAGCTTGAGGGCTCGGGGCAGTATAAAACCTTAGAAGCCCAAGCGGGACTCGGAGATGCAGCCTTAACTCAGACCAAACCTATTTTTATCTGAGCCTAAAAAAGGATTAAAACATCCGGAACGCTGGGCCGTCTTTTACCAAAACCATGCAAGGCCCGCCGAGCCATATACTGATTTTTTATCCCGCCTTAAAGAGGCAGTCCAGAGAAGCGTTAGATCCACAGAGGGCCCTACTATTATCACACAGTCCTTGGCTGTGGAAAACGCTAATCCTGATTGTCAAAAACTTTGCGCCCGTTAAAGGCTGGCGGGCTACATTGGATGAGTCTGTCCGAGCTTGCGCTGGTGCGGGAGGCGCTGCTTACCACGCCACTGTATTGGCTGGAGCCATTCAAAAGGGGAATGACCGTCCCATGTGTTATAATTGTGGTAAAGTGGGACATATTAGAGAAGAATGCAAACGAGGAGGGCTAAATGCCCAGCCCGTAAAACCTTTGCCTTCAAAGCCTTGTGGCCGGTGTGGTAAAGTAGGTCCCTGGACTAATGCATGTCGATCAAAATTTGCCAAAAATGGCAATTCTCTGCCGCCCCTTAATGGAGGGAATTCGGGAAGCTTCTCAAGGGGCCCCCAACCTCAGGGCCCCCAAAACAATATGAGGCCCCACTTCCAGCAGTATCCAGTGAATACAGCAGTATCGGACAGCACATCAGATGAACAGCCTTTTCTCCGGGAGAACGAGGCTTAACTGTCTCCCAACTATATGTGGCCACCAAGGGCAGTGCAGCTGCTGACCTTTCTGTGGCTAGAACAGATACGTTAACACCGGCAGGAGGCGTTCACAAGCTGTCTACCCAAGTTTTTGTCCTTTGCCTCAAAAAAAAGTTGGATTGATAATTAAAAGCAGCAGTAGCACCCTCAAAGGCCTTTTTATTCATCTGAGAGTCATTGACCCCGACTATACTGAAGAAATTCAAATTATGGCTTCAGTTTCTCAAACTACAAAAATTTGTGCAGGGATTCGGATAGCTCAACTTCTACTTTTGCCTTATACCCCATTTCTACTAGAGACGCCAACCGCGAAGGGGGATTTGGCAGCACAGGGACAAAGGTGTTTTAAAAAACTTTAATTCAAGATTTTCGGCCTGTCCTCAATCTTACTGTTGCAGACTGCTCTTTTGGGGGGGTGGCAGACCCTGGGGCTGATGTCTCCATCATTTGTCTTGCTCAGTGGCCCCCTGAATGGCCCAAGAGCGCCGTGCCCACTGTACTTTATGGGCTGGGCCAGGCTCAACATGTTTATCACAGTGATGATACTTTCGTGTGCTTAGCACCAGAAGGTCAAAAAGCTTCTTTACAACATTATATTACCGATATTGCAGTGAATCTGTGGGGATGGGATCTTTTACATCAATTTGGAGCTTTTGTGACCATTCCTTGTTTACCTGCCAATGTTAAAAATATGATGTTAAAAATGGGCCATGACCCCATACATTTTTAAAAGGCTTCTGAGGAGACATCCTCTCCTTTAAACTAGTTACCACTGCTCATCAAACTCCTCGAGCTATGTCATTTCATTGGCTTACCGATCAGCTGGTATGGATAGAGCAGTGGCCTTTAACAAAAAAAGAAAGCTCAGGCTTTAAAAATTTTAGTTGCTAAACAGCTTAGAGCTGGACTTATAGAGCCTTCCACATCACCATGAAATTCTCCTGTGTTGGTTATTAAAAAAAAATCAGGGAAGTGGCGATTTCTCACAGATTTATAAAAAATAAATAAGTGTATTCAGCCAATGGGCCACTTACAACCGGACCTTCCTTTGCCTTCTATGATCCCTTCAGGATGGTTATTGATCTTAAAGATTGCTTTTTTACTATTCCTCTTCAGCCCTCAGACTGTGAGCGCTTTGCCTTTATCATTCCTGAATATAACAGTGGGCGCCCCCCGGAGAGATATCAGTGACAGGTGTTGCCTCAAAGCATGCTAAATAGCCCTACGCTATGCCAAAACTTTGTTGATTGTGCCATTAATCCTGTCTGCCTATGGCACCCCTCTATTGTCCTTTACCATTATATGGATGACATTCTTCTTGCAGCCCCAAATCAGGTGCTGTGTGATGCTGCATTTAGTGATCTCTAAGATCAACTCAAATCCTATAATCTTGTCATTGTCCCTGAAAAAATTCAAACCGAGTTGCCTATTGATTATTTGGGATATTGTTTATCTGAACAACAGTTAAGACCTCAAAAACTTACAAATTAGGAGAGAGAATTTAAAGACACTCAATGACTGTCAAAAACTCCTTAGAGACATAGATTGGCTGCGACCTTCGTTAGGTACACGCACTTATGCTCTGCAACATTTGTTTGCTACATTAGAAGGAAGTGCAGCCCTCAGCAACCCTACTCTCTCACCCCACAGGCTGAGCAGGAGCTGCTACGGAACAACTTAGCTCCGGATTTCCCACCTTTCTTCAATCTTCCTGTCCAATTGTTCTCTATCTCTTTCATACATATCATTCTCCTACAGGATGCCTGGGGCAAGACGCTGGCATCCTTAAATGGGTATTTTTTTTTTTTTTTTTTTTTTTGAGACAGAGTTTCAATTTATTGCCCAGGCTAGAGTGAGTGCCATGGCGTCAGCCTAGCTCACAGCAACCTCAAACTCCTGGGCTCAAGCAATCCTGCTGCCTCAGCCTCCCGAGTAGCTGGGACTACAGGCATGTGCCACCATGCCCGGCTAATTTTTTCTATATATATTTTAGTTGGCCAATTAATTTCTTTCTGTTTATAGTAGAGATGGGGTCTCGCTCTTGCTCAGGCTGGTCTCGAACTCCGGAGCTCAAACAATCCGCCCACCTCGGCCTCCCAAAGAGCTAGGATTACAGGCTTGAGCCACAGCGCCCAGCCTTAAATGGCTATTTTTACCTAACAATCAAAACAAAAAACTTCTTAACTACTTAGATAAACTTGCTCATTTAATCACCAGGGGCCGAGGACAAAGTCGCCAGTTGTCTGGCGAGATCCCAATAAAATAGCTACAAATTTGAGTTCCAAAGATATTCAGACTAACCTAAAATTTTCTTCTGCCTAGCAGAAAGCCTGTGCTGATTATGTCAAAACATTTGATAACCATTGTGCTCCTCACAAATTGTATTCTTTTTTACGTATACATTCTGTTCTCCCTCTAACAGTACAGCCTCTCCACCTTTATCTGCTGCTACTTTTTTTTACCAACACTTCTAACACTCGCAAGACCGGTTATTGGAGCTCCCAGATACAAAAGGTTGTTATCTCTCCTTTCTAATCAGTCCAGCAGAGTGAACTTTATTGTATTTGTCTGGTGCTGCAAGACTTTCCCAATGAGCCTCTTAATATCGTTAGTGACTCTCAATATGCTGTTTATGTTACCTCCCAATTACCTACTGCCTCGTTACCACTTAATCCTTCTACAATGTTGCAGCAGTTGTTTTCACACCTACAGACTCTTCTTCTCAAACGACATTTTCCTATTTATCTGGTGCACATGCGCTCGCATTCCAGACTGCCCGGTCCCTTATCACAAGGCAATGCTAACATCAATTCCTTACTTGTAGCTTCAGTTCAAGATGCCTCGGTTGAGCACACCCTTCATCATACTAATGCTAAAGGCCTTCAACAACAATTTTCTCTTTCTAAAAAACAGGATCATGCTATTGCCCACCCGTGTTCTGCCTGCGCCCCTGTCACGCTTCCCTCTCTCCCCCTGGGTGCAACACAGAGGGTCGCATAGTAATCATAAGGCCGACGTGGGTATTACTTGTCTGTATTTCTGTTTAGCTGTCATGGGACTTCCAGTGACCTTAAAAGCAGATAATGCTCTAGCTTATACTTCTCAAAAACTTGCTAACTTTTTAACATTGTGTTCCATTCAACATATTACTAAAATTCCTTTTTTTTTGAGACAGAGTCTCACTTTATTGCCCAGGCTAGAATGAGTGCCGTGGCGTCAGCCTAGCCCACAGCAACCTCAAACTCCTAGGCTCAAGTGATCCTCCTGACTCAGCCTCCCGAGTAGCTGGGACTACAGGCATGCACCACCATGCCCGGCTAATTTTTTTTCTATATATATTAGTTGGCCAATTAATTTCTTTCTGTTTATAGTAGAGATGGGGTCTCGCTCTTGCTCAGGCTGGTCTTGAACTCCTGAGCTCAAACGATCCGCCCACCTCAGCCTCCCAGAGAGCTAGGATTACAGGCTTGAGCCACCGCGCCCGGCCTCTAAAATTCCTTTTAACAGCCAAGGGCAAGCCATCATTGAGCGTGCTAATCTCACTCTCAAGCTTCAATTACAAAAACAAAAAGGGAGAATCAAGGAGTCTCTTCACTGACATTTACTCCGTGCCCTTTATACCCTTAATTTTTAAAATTTTTGGCAGGACTTGCGGGCCTCGGCAGTAGAGCGTCATTGTGCTTCTTCCCCTCCTTTGCAAAAGGCCTGTGACCCCGTGTATGCTGCCACTCCTACCGGAGGATGGATTGAGGGAGAAGTTCTACAATGGGGTCGAGGATATGCTTATGTCTCCACAGGACAAGGTTGTGAGTAGGTTCCTGTATGCCGACTCAAAAAAAGATATCCCGATCAAGGTACAGCGCAAGATGAGAACGCAGCACCCAAAAAAGTAAAAGGAAAAGTAGGCGGTGAAGCTGGCAGTGTGGCTGTCCACCTTTCTGCTAATTCTATGCTCCTATGTGGCTGGTCAGGTTGATTCTGGTGATGCTCAGCATGCATATTGGGCTTATGCTCCTTATCCTCCCCTTTGTAAGGCAGTGTCTTGGGGAGAGCCTGAAGTCCTCGTCTATACTAATGACTCAAAATGGATGCCACCTCCATTTCAATATCAGTCTCCGCTCCTGAGGACGAAGGGGGGGTAGTTTTCAATTATTCCACTTATGCTCAAGGCTACCCCGTTTGCCTCGGGACCAGGGAACAGTGCTTAACGCTCGCATATCAAGTGCGGGGTTGGCAATATAATTCCTCCTCATTTGCTACCCGCACTATATTATTATCCATGACAGGTTTAAGGGGGTAACGTCTAATGTGACTGGGAGACCTCCCACTTACCGCTTTGCTCCATGCCTCATCTTGAACACCCTGTTACTCATTTTGATTGGAGCGTTTGCAGAGGAGAAGTTTTAAAAGAGAGGCATAATAATCCCAAAACAGTTGATTGGAGCCCCCGTGGCGATTTTCGGGAAAAGTTTTCCGGCCGCTCCCTGTGGTGGGGGTTTAGATGATGGTATTGAGGCCACTGCTAACGAAACGGTTGTTGGGGATGATAAAGGCCCTTCTCCTCCCCGGCCTCACTCGCTTGGAAGACCAAAACCCAGGGACATATTTGGAAACTCTCTGCCTCAGGTGGAGACCTTAAAATTTGGGTGGGAAATACGTCCTCAAGTGACAATGGGGGAACCAAAGTAGATCTTCCCCACCGCCACTCTAGGTCCTTATTAGCATGTGTTTCTTATCCTTATCTTTTGCTAATGGGAACTGTTTATTGGAATCAGTCTACTGGAAAATTGACTTGCCCTGGTAATTGTGCCTTATTTACATGTTTAAATTCCTCCTCATGGGCTTTTAATAAATCTTTACGTAGTCTGTATATCCTCAAGTCTCGTACAGAGATATGGTTGCCTGTCAACCTATCTCGACCTTGGGGCGTTTCAGCCCTGCTTACTACTCTTTTAAATAAAATAACTTCTCTGACTTGTAGAACAAAAAGAGTCATTGGTCTGATAATCATAGCAGTAGTTGGCTTAATAGCTATTGCTTCCTCAGCTGCTGTTGCTGGAGTAGCCCTACACCATTCTGTGCAAACTGCTGATTTTGTACATAAGTGGCATGAGGATTTGCATAAATTATGGCAACATCAGCAAGAAATTGATACTTGCCTGGAAGGCGAAATTTTTCAGTTGCAGAGTATGGTCCAGTGTCTGGGGGTCAGATTCAAGTTCTGACAACTCAATCTTTTCTCCATTGTGATTGAAATTCTTCCCGTTTTTGTGTCACTCCTATTCCTTTCAATAGTAGTTGACATTGGATGTCATTACAAAAATTGTTAAACGGAGGCCAAAACCTAACTGGCGACCTCCAAAAATTAAAACAAGAAATCACCTCTGCTTTTCAAGACAATTTGCCAGATTTTAATAATGATGAGTTCCTTTTTGGCCTGGCCAGTGGATTGTCACAGGCCTACCCTTTGGCTTCATTAAAAACTATGCTTGGTAGTATTGGGAGTAATTTGGGTGTTCTCCTCCTTGTATTATGTTTTGTGCTATTAATCTACAGGTGTTAAAAAAAAAGCAAGCAACTCAGTGACAGCAAAAACAAAATGTCATGGCTGTGTTCCAGCATGTTTGCCTTCAAAAATAAATAAGATAGGGGGAGATGTTGGGGACTGACATTATACTTTCCTGGTTTAAAAATTAAATTTAGTGAGTAATGTATGTGCTCTGCCCAGAGCATTTGAGAGTAATGTGTTCCGGACAGAGTCCTTGTGACAAACAAGGTTGCTGCCTAGAGGCATAACAAAAGACCCGAGTTTCTGCAAGTAAACAAGGGCTGCCCAGCCCCACGGTATTGGGGGTCTGGAGGCCACATGATAAACACATTATTCCTAGGATTGCTGCTTAGCCCCAGATTGGCTGGTTAGTCAATGAGGGGTAAGATTCCTCAGGGAGGGGTGACCTAAGCCAGGCACAGCTGCCAGGGATCAGCCTAGAGGAACTGGGGACAGAAAATGCCCCTCCACCCCCCGTGGCTGCCTTGCCCAACCTTGCTAATCTTGGTCTGTGATCTATGCCTGGCACCTTGAGCAACCACCTGAAAACCTTGAGTCAGAGGACATCTGTGTCCTTAAGGCTACGTGTTCTGGAATTTATGGCCATTACTGAAATGCGTGGGTGGTCACATATAAGGAACTAACTTTGAGTTTTTAAAGTATAAAAATAAACTGACCAGTGCATTGGGCACTCCAGTCCTGTAGCTCTCTTTGTGTGTGTCTTTCTTTTTGTGTCTTTGTGTTTTGTGTTCATCCTCCGTCCTGCAAACGGGCCATGGCAGCCAGGCTCTCTGAAGAGCCAATAGTAGAAAAATTAACCAACCTTGTGGCCTCCTTCTGAATCCCCCACAGGCATGGAGGCTGAGCCCATGAAGACTTGCTAAATTGAAAAGGAAACCAGAGAAATGAAAAGGCATTTCTAGCTCAGTGTGAAAAAAAGAGGGAAATTTTTTTAATTGAGACATGTTGGTAAAAGGAGGTCACGCTCCCCTGTGAGTTTTGGAAAAGTGCATCATTTAGCAGTCATTAAGAAAAAATGTGTGACCATAGGAATTGCAGAGTTCATAAGGCTTCAATACACATTTCAAAACAAGCCTCAGAAATAACAATCAAATGTGTCATTGCTATACAACTCATGCAAAAACAAATCCACAAGAAAAGGAAAAAAAAATAAGGCTGTTTTGCAGTCCATGTATCTAAGTACCAAAGAACTTAAAGGCTCCCCTGAAAATCCAATAGGCATGTTTATGTCTTTATGATGATCTGCTCTCCTGGATAAATTTGTTTTTATGAGCAATAAATATGTATAGAAAATAAAAATTTCTATTTTGAGATTGCTTTATACACATGCATAATATTTATCCATGTAGAGTCATGAACATGCTCTCTCTGTACACACACACACACAAATACACACGTAAGTGTATTTGTGTGTGTGGAAAGGGTGTGGGTTTATCAGATAGAACTGAGACCAATTCTGGTTCCACTCCTTATTAGCTGTGTGCTTTTGAGCAAGTAATTTAACCTCTCCAGGCCTCATTTTTCATCTATGAAATAGAGATAATAATAATAACAGCTTCATAGAGTTTTCTGAAACTTTCATTAAATTTGATGTATTGAATGCCAAGTAGTATGTGAAATAGATTAAACCCCTAATCAATGATATGTATGTACATATTTAGTATTTAGTATATTACTAGGCCTGGACAAGAAATAATCTCATTTTGATTACTCTTATAGTTGATGAAGGAGCAAATTTAGAATATTTTGTTTGCTTGTAATTCTGACTGCACTAGAGACATTAAATGACAGCAACTATTTCACTAACAGATCAGAAGTATCTTGGAACAAGTACAGCTGTGAAATAATTTGAAAAGATTAACAGTGTTTTTCTGTTCCTTCTACTACAGAGCACAACAGACATGGGATAAGTTTGATTGTTAATGTGTACACAGAAGACCCCAAATAACATTCCGTTGAACCAGCCTTTTTATAGGTCAGAGAGACCTTGGCCATCCGTGTGAGTGCTGTTGCCTCCCAGGCATTCTGTTCATCCCTGCACCCATGGTCTGGTTCAAGGTGCTCCTTGACTGGACTGACCCTAACCTCCGCGCATCTCAGTTCCATCCGTCCTCCTTCCTAGTTCCTTATTCCATCTGTCATCATTGCTTTAGTGTCAGGGAAAAGAGGGGTTTCACACTTCTTTTGTTCCAACAACAGATGTTTACTCTTCAATGTCTTAAATTCTTCTCACTCCTTTATAAGTACCCCCAGCAGCCCCTAAGTCGCTCCACCTCAAACATGGAGTGTTGGTGTCTTGCAGTTACTTAGTCTATGTCCCACCTAAAGTAGAAATCTTTAAAATATCCTGCTTGGAGAGCTGAGGCGATCCATTCTTTTTTTTTTTTTTTTTTTTGAGACAGAGTCTCACTTTATTGCCCAGTCTAGAGTGAGTGCCGTGGCATCAGCCTAGCTCACAGCAACCTCAAACTCCTGGGCTCAAGCAATCCTGCTGCCTCAGCCTCCCAAGTAGCTGGGACCACAGGCATGTGCCACCATGCCCGGCTAATTTTTTCTCTATATATTAGTTGGCCAATTATTTTCTTTCTATTTATAGTAGAGATGGGGTCTCGCTCTTGCTCAGGCTGGTCTCGAACTCCTGAGCTCAAACGATCTGCCCACCTCGGCCTCCCAGAGAGCTAGGACATTCTTTAAGATATAGCCAAGTCCTTGCGGGTAGCTCTAATCTTCAGTAAAGTTTTCTTTTTATGAAACAGTTTATACAGGTTCTTTCTGGAGAGTAGAGATGGGGGGAGGTGAGAGGCAGGAAGGGAAAGGAGAGAGACTTTTATATTTTATGTTATGCCCTTCTGTTATGACTATATTTTTTCCTTTGTGAGTGAATTACTTAAATTTAATCAAAATCTGTCTCCATATAAGCTTCAACCATCAGTACTAGAACTACACAGAATAAATCTAATGCTTCCTCCAAATGACACTTTCAGATCTTCAAAGAGAACTACCTTGCCCTTTTTATGTCTGTTCATCTTCAAGCGAAGGACCTTATTCCTTTAAAATGTGCCTCATAGGATGAAATCCACACAGCTTTATTGGGTACCTCTGTGGAATTCATTTCCTTCTCCCTTTTCCCAATAGCCCTGATTTCCAAGCAGATCTCTACCTGCTTCTGGAGAAGCTGATCCACCCTGCTCCCAGGATGGAGTACATGACCTGGGCCAACCTCCCATGTTCCTGGCCTCAGTGATGGCTTCAGGAATGACCTAAGCCAGTCCAATCAGTGCAAATCTCAGGACTTCAACTAGAAATGCTGGTTCTAAGGCATGGGAGGGGGATGAGAATGCAGAGAGCCTCAGGAATTATTGACATTCATCTTGGACCATGAAGGGAAGAGCCTACTTGAAAATGGTTCCCATTTTCAAAAAGCAGTGGAGAGATGGAGGGAAAATCTGAATCCTTGTTGCATCATATGAACTCCCAGAAAGGCCTTGTTTGAAGGCAATTCTACTTCGGATTTATGTGATTTCATTTACATGAGTCAATAAATTGTTTTACTTAGCACAGTTTGAGTCTAGTGTTTGTTACTTGCAGCTGAAAATATCCTGACTGATACAGTGAGATGGTTCTTCCCTATGGTTGCCTTCATTTGGAGAAACTACAGTTTATTAACAACGCTCTTACCAGGTTTGCAGAACAGAACTTACTGTTCTAGATGGAGATTGACCAGTGCGGGCCAGAGACGGCCTCTCGTGAGCCTGCATTAGAATGCAGTGTTGTTCTGTATGAATCTGAGGCTGCACTAGGATTTTGAGCATCCCAATTTCAACAACTTTCACCAGAAAACTACCTATTTTCCCAAATCCTTTGGGAACACATATCTTAAACACCCAGGAGCTTGTAGGAGAAAAGAGAAAAGTATATTTCAGAATATACTTTCAAGTATTCCTTTCCTATAAAAAGTTCAATGTCCCTTCTGTTGCTGTTTTAGCTTTCAAAAACAGGAATACCAACTCCTTTCTCAGTTCGGTTTTGTTATATGTGTTTAATAAATTGCATGTTTCCAAATATAATTACTGCACATAAATACTGTGTAAAGAAAATAACATTTTGCTAGCTTAGCAAAGTGCCCCCTGTGTTTTGCGACCATGGCTGAGTGGCTGTATCTACAAAGAGGTAATCACATCAGGTGTCTTGCCTGGGGAAGGGTACGACTGGCCCTCTAGAGGCCTCTAGGGTGACATTTCCTTGGTAACTTTACCAATGTCCACATTCTGGACCTCAGCTGGGCAGGTCCGCAAACTAAACTTTGTGAGTATCTCCCCAGAGGGGCAAACTCATTGAAACACGCATGTGAGATGGATATGTAGCCAGAGTGCCGCAGCGCTCATTTTAAATGAATTTAAATGGAGATGACCCTTTGCAGAAGACAGAGGACCTACATCTCATTCAGGACACCACACCCCCTTTGCTAAGGGCAGACACTTGGAAAGTTGGATTAGTAATCGAGACAATTGCTGGGTTGTTTTTTTTACTTCATGAGTTAAAAAAAGAAGAAGAAGAAAGACAATTGCTGGGTGAGCATGA
This sequence comes from Mirza zaza, assembly GCA_008750895.1. Lineage (NCBI taxonomy): Eukaryota > Metazoa > Chordata > Mammalia > Primates > Cheirogaleidae > Mirza > Mirza zaza. The sequence continues at coordinate 16,465 of VSMD01033095.1, forward strand.
AATTAAGAGACAGGGAGTGACTTGTCTTGACTATTTCCCCCAGGCCACGATGAAACCCTGATAAAACACATCCTCACACATAGGCGATAATATCTATCTAGGGCCCAAAGGGATTGTGGTATGGTCTACATTAACGAAATTTTTCTTTACAAAAATGACTATAGCAAATACTTATGGTAGTCCATACCATGTGGCCAATCACTATACCAGACAACTTATCTATTAACTAATTTAATCTCTGTATAGACCTTTGAGATTTCTGCTATTATTAGTCCCATTTTAAAAATGGTAACACTGAGTCACAAAGGGGGTGCGTGACTTGCCAAATGTTGTATTGTTAATTAAGTGGTAAAGTTGAGAGTCACGGTAGCCTGGCTCCAGAGCGCACATCTTACGCCGCTATGCTATGCTGCCTCTTGAGCGCGGTGTTTTTCTCTGCTGCACACCCATCTCTGTTGCTACATATTAGGTTGGTGCAAAAGTAATTGAGGTTTTAGTATTGTTGAAATTTGTCATTTGATCTTGTAACACATTTGTAAATAAATGTGGTATGTCATACATTATTTTAATGCACTTTTCTCACTATGCTTTTTTGCTAATGACTTATTACCTGTTGTTTATTTTATATTTATTTTAGACTATGGAAATGATGTTAGACAAAAACCAAATTGGAGTGATTTTCTTATTCGAGTTCAAAATGGGTTATAAAGCAGTGGAGACAACTCACAACAGGAGCTACGCATTTGGCCCAGGAACTGCTAACGAACGTACAGTGCAGTGGTGGCTCAAGAAGTTTTGCAAAGGAGATGAGAGCCTTGAAGATGAGGAGCACAGTGGCCAGCCATCGGAAGTTGATGACAACCAATTGAGAGCAATCATCAAAGCTGATCCTCTTACAATTGCATGAGAAGTTGCCGAAGATCTCAAGGTGGATCATTATACGGTTGGAAAGGTGAAAGTTACATAAGTGGGTGTCTCATGAGCTGACCGAAAATCAAAAACAGTTGTCATTTTGAAGTGTCGTTTTCTCGTACGCAACAACAAACCATTTCTCCATCTGATTGTGACATGCAACAAAAAGTGGATTTTATATAATAACCAGCGACGACCAGCTCAGTGGTTGGACCAAGAAGAAGCTCCAAAGCATTTCCCAAAGCCAAACTTGCACCAAAAAAAAAAAGTTGTGGCCACTGGTGGTCTGCTTCCAGTCTGATCCACTACCGCTTTCTGAATCCTAGTGAAACCATTACATCTGAGAAGCATGCTCAGCAAATCAATGAGATGAACTTTGAAAACTGCAACACCTGCAGCTGGCATTAGTCAACAGAAAGGGCCCAATTCTTCTCCAGGACAATACCCGACCACATGTCACACAACCAAAGTTGAACGAATTGGGCTACCAAGTTTTGCCTCATCCACCATATTCACCTGACCTCTCACCAACCGACTACCTCTTCTTAGAGCATCTCGACAGATTTTTGCAGGGAAAACTCTTCCACAACCAGCAGGATGCAGAAAATGCCTTCCAAGAGTTCCTCGAATCCCTAGCACGGATTTTTATGTTATGGGAATAAACAAACTTATTTCTCGTTGGCAAAATGTGTTGTGATGGTTCCTATTTTGATTAATAAAGATGTGTTTGAGCCTCGTTATAATGATTTAAAATTCACAGTCTGGGCTGGGCGTGGTGGCTCATGCCTGTAATCCTAGCACTCTGGGAGGCCGAGGCAGGAGGATCGTTTGAGCTCAGGAGTTTGAGACCAGCCTGAGCAAGAGGGGGACCCCGTCCCTACTAAAAAAAAAAAAGAAAGAAAGAAAGAAAGACATTAGCTGGACAACTAAAAATACATAGAAAAAATTAGCCAGGCATGGTGGTGCATCCTTGTAGTCCCAGCTACTTGGGAGGCTGAGGCAGGAGGATTGCTTGAGCCCAGGAGTTGTAGGTTGCTGTGAGCTAGGCTGATGTCACGGCACTCTAGCCAGGGCAACAGAGCGAGACTCTGTCTCAAAAAAAATAAAATAAAATAAAATTCATGGTCTGAAACTGCATTTACTTTTGCACTAACCTACTACTTCATATCCTGTTTGACACCACCCTTTATAGTCCAAATTCCTCAAAATGCTATGCCTCTGAAATCTTAGTTTAAAAATTTTATGTATATCTATGTGCATATATAATTTTTAAAGAAAAACATATAATGTATGCATGTGTATGTGTGTATAAAATCCTTTACCATTGTCTGCACATATACCAACAGACATGAGCAAAACCGTGCTAGTATGGGCTGTTGGCCGGGACAGGAACTTTGTTATATTGGACTGGACAGCATGATAGTGGCTGCCAAAGTAAGGATTCTGCCTATACCTAATACTTCTCCAAAAAAGGAAATGTTTGGTTTCAGAGAGGTATTTAGTAGCACAGCAAGAGATACTGGAGCAGCGTGAGGAGCCGCGTGATGAGGAGCGAGTGTTGGCCGCGTGGGAAACTGGCAGTCCAGCAGAGCCGCGGCTCCGGGCCTGCTGGAGGCGGCAGGCGCTTGGCTGCGCCGTCTAGAGTTCTGCAAACGCTGGCTTACGTCTGGGTTTTACTGAGCTGATCAGATCCTTCTTTCACAGGGATTGTTTTAAAACTGCTATAATCTTAAGTAAGATTCCCTTTTTTTATTAAATTAATTTTTTTAAAAAAAATAGGTTAAAAATTCACGTTATTCAAAAGCCTAAATGTACAGGAGGTAATACAGTGGAAAAGTCTCTCCCAGGCCTAAACCACCAATCCTTGGTTCCCCTCCTGGGAAGCAATTCTCACTTCCATACTTATCCTTCCAGAGATATTTATTATCATTTTCTTTTATTGTCATATTTTTTTCCCTAGGAGGATGCATGTATTTGGGCCTTTGAGCTTGTTCTGCCATACTTTCTTCTCTTTGTTTCTTATCCCTTCTTTAACAAGACAAGTCTCCTGGGGACTTCCTTCTGAATGCCAACTTGCCCTAGGTTGATATTGGTTTTATTGCCTTTCCAACTCCAGTTGATATTCTAGCTAGGAATAAGTTTGTATGCGACAGTTGGTGGTCCCAATCGCCTTCCAATGAATGATGGATGGGACCAGGAGGAGCAACCGTTCCCTAATACCATTAATTGCAAGATTTTTGCAAGCTCATATTCTAGAACTGACAGTTGCCACCAACTGTTACCAGCTGTTCATTTGGCTGAGGTGGTGGGGAGCTGAGTGCCCTTTTGCAAACAATCTGGGACAGCGGCTGGCTCACTGCACACCTTCTTTTACAGCCTCTGTGACACTTCATTCTGAATTTCTTTGGCCAAAAAATAATATCCTAAACCCATTCCATAGTACATATGTCTGTCACTAGCTAGACTTTACAGGAGTAATTAACTCTAGGCACTGAGTTTCTTGTCTATAAAATGAGGAGACTGGACACAATGATCTCTCAGCTCCCAGCCCTAAAAATTCCGTAAGAAAATGGAATCAGTTGTGTGTTAAGTGTTAAGTAGTGTATGTGTAGTCCAGGTTCTTATCTCTTTCCTCAAAAGCGCTAAAGCTTGACAGAATAAAAAATCTGACCAAGATCTGGAAGCAATAGCTGATACATCCCTGGGTGGTTTTAGAGCCACAGCTAAGAGGTTTTGTTCTTTGCTGAGTTTTGTCCTAGAGGTGTGCAGTGGCTCATGCCTGTAATCCTAGCACTCCAGGAGGCCGAGGCGGGAGGATTGCTCGAGCTCAGGAGTTTGAGTCCAGCCTGAGCAAGAGCGAGACCCCCATCTCTACTATAAACGGAAAGAAATTAGCCAAACAACTAAAAATAGAAAAAACAAGCCGGGCATGGTGGCGCATGCCTGTAGTCCCAGCTACTCAGGAGGCTGAGGCAGGAGGATCGCTTGAGCCCAGGAGTTTGAGGTTGCTGTGAGCGAGGCTGACACCACGGCACTCTAGCCCGGGCAACAGAGCGAGACTCTGTCTCAAAATAAAAAGAACTGCTCGTCCCATAGCTACAAAATAGTTTTTGCCCCATATACTGGCAAGTAAATTTTTTTTATTTTTTTGAGACAGAGTCTCGCCGCAGGTAGAGTGCCATGGTGTCATCATAGCTCACTGCAACCTTAAACTCCTGGGCTCAAGCGATCCTCCTGCCTCAACCTCCCAAGTAGCTGGGACTACAGGCATGCGCCACCATGCCCGGCTTGTTTTTTCTATTTTTAGTTGTTTGGCTAATTTCTTTCTATTTATAGTAGAGACGGGGTCTCGCTCTTGCTCAGGCTGGTTTCGAACTCCTGAGCTCGAGCAATCCGCCCGCCTCGGCCAGAGTGCTAGGATTATGAGTGTGAGCCACCACACCTGCCCCTGGCAAGTAATTTTTACAAATCATTTTTAGTTATTATGAAAATAGCATTAATTAAAAATATATATATAGAGAAAAAGGCAGTGAGAAAAGGGCAACCCCTGTTTTTAAATCTCGGCTGTATAAGACTCAGTTAACGTGTAATTCTCACTCAATCTGAACATTTTGAGCCGTCAGAGCGCCAGTTTTGAGGTGTACCTGACGAGTCAGCTTCATTCCCTAGGAAAGGCCAACCTGGCTGCAATAACAAGGCTTTGCTGGTGGCAGCACCCGGGCGGGGGGGGGCGGCACATTTCTGTGCAGGCCTGACGGCTTGGTAAGTTCTAAAAGTCAGTTTTGTCAGGGCACTCTGAGGTGTGAGGTTTTCAGGACGCAGCTACACAAATCAAACTCCCAATAGACTGATATTCACACCAGACTGACAACTTATCTATTTGCAATGGGAGACTCACTTTCTTCACAACCACGACACTCAGGCCTGCTGTCTAGGCCCCACCTCCTCTGTATCAAGGTACCTGAGGAAAATTCTTTTACTCAGAAGGTGTGATGAGCATGGGATTAGTAACAGATATCACATGCGGGCCCTGATGGATAAGATAAGGGAAACAATTCCTGCTCCACAAAAGAGAGTCCTATAGCAAATGTCTCACATTTGATTCATTTATGCACTCAGCAAACATTTATTAAGCCCACTAGAAGGTTTACTGCGGCTAGTAAAGCTGAAGTTTCACAGCCCCGCACTTACAAGGGTCCTCTCAAGACTATTGGAGAGGCCTTGAGAATATGTTCATACATTCACACATTTTTTTAAAAAATTTGCTTAAGTAAGATATTTTAAGGGCGATTGGTCAACTCTACTGCTTCGCGTGCTCTGACTTCCTTGCAGCCACACACCCCTTGAAGAGGGTGGCATTGGAGCTGCCGCAGGCATTTGGGGATCTGGCAAAGGAGGCATTGAGTGGCGGATACAGCTTGTTGGGGTTCAGTGGTTTGCAGTCAAGTCTGTGAGTACTTAAATCTTGGCTGGCTTCCCCATGTCCCAGTGGCTCTTGGGAATGCTTCTGCTGCCACTGAGCCGGCCTGCCCGGCACCGAGACCCAGAGGAGCTGTGCCAGAAGCCATGTCACAACAGGGACATGTCCTGGAGCATGGAAGGTGTGAGTCATGGAAGAGAAAAAGGGAAACCATAACGCGGTCAGAAGCTAATCTACGGGGAGTTCCCCCGTGAGCACTGTAGGTAGACATTTCAGTTATCTTGAATGCCTATTCAAATTGAAAGTTTTCTCACATAAGGAATATAATGATTATATAATACATACAATTATTAACATGTCATACTTTTTTTCCTTTCATGATAGGAATGGGGCAAAGTAGAACTTACCAGAACCTACACATCTATAGGGTAGTATTGCACACTATGGATATATCTGTGTGGAAAGTTAAGTATTTTATGCATCCCAGTCACCAATATTTTAAATTTTTTTGATTAACCAATGGAGAAGACTGAATTACCTTGCAATTCTCTTTGTATAATACAAGACTGGCAAGGATGTCCTGGGCCCCGCTTGTGGACCCTACAGCCCAGCACTGACCAGCGCCGCACGCTCAGGGCTCCGCCGAGAGCCCGCCAGGAGGCCCTCCGCCCTCCGCCCGCCGCCCGCCGCCCGCCGCCCGCCGCCCGCCGCCCTCCGCCCGCGGCCCTCCGGTGGCCCTCCACCCTCGGCGGCCCTCTGCCCGCCGCCCTCCGCCCGCCGCCCGCCGCCCTCCGCCCGCGGCCCTCCGGTGGCCCTCCACCCTCGGCGGCCCTCTGCCCGCCGCCCGCCGCCCGCCGCCCGCCGCCCGCCGCCCTGCGCAGAGCGGCGCGGCCCGTCCAGGGCGAGCCCTGCGCCAGTCTCCTCGGGAAGCCGCCCACAGAGGTCTGGGCCTTGTGCGTTTCCTCCGGACCCCTCTCACGTGCTCCGCAGGGACCTGGCATTGTGACAAGCCCCGGCCTCGGCCTCACGCTCTCCCTGGCGACAGCCCCGGGCAGGGAGAGCGGCGGTCTACTCAGAATAGGCAACAGCGGGAGACACTGGAAATGCGAATTACTGTGAACTGGATACGGCGGGGCACAGGGCCGAGGGTCTCGAGGGGTAGAATAGGAAAGGTGTGTGGCGCTGGGATTGACAGACGGACTCTGCCAAACTCTTGGTCTCTGCTTTCTTCTTTCCTGTCTTTCTTTCTTGTTCTTTCCTCCCTCCCTCCTTCCTTTCTTTTTTCTTTCTTTATTTCTTTCCTTCTTTTTTGAGAGACGGGTCTCACTAATTTGCCGGGGCTGGAGTGCAGCGGTTGTTCATAGGCACCGAGGACGCAACGCTGAGAGCCTCAAACTCCAGGTCTCAAAGGGTCCCCGCCTCAGCCGGAGTGGCAGGGACCCGCGCACGCACCGGGGCGCCTGTGGAGTGGGGTGGGGTGGGGTGGGG
>VSMD01033109.1:0-34258 GCA_008750895.1 Mirza zaza
TGGAGATACCTTAAAGCAATACAAGTAAATCTACCATTTGACCCAACAATCCCATTACTGAGCATCTACCCAAAAGATCCAATGACACTCTACAAGAAAGACACCTGCACTCAAATGTTTATAGCAGCACAATTCATAATCACAAGGCTGTGGAAGCAGCCCAAGTGCCCATCAATCCAAGAATGGGTTAATAAAATGTGGTATATGTATACCATGGAGTACTATTTAGCTCTAAGAAACAATGGTGATATAGCACATCTAATATTTTCCTGGTTAGAGCTGGAACCCATACTACTAAGTGAAGTATCCCAAGAATGGAAAAATAAGAACCACATATACTCACCAGCAAACTGGTATTAAATGAGCAGCACCTAAGTGGACACATAGGTACTACAACAATAGTGTATTGGGCAGGGGGCTGGAAGGGTGGGTGGGTATATACATACATAATGAGTGAGAAGTGCACCGTCTGAGGGATAGTCATGCTGGAGACTCAGACTTGTGGCAGGAGGGGGGAAAGGGCATTTATTGAAACCTTAAAATCTGTAACCCCATCATATGCCGAAATAAAAAATATATATATATAATGTAAAGGAGATAAATGGCAGATTTCTTCAGGGAAAAACGCTGAAGTGTTCTCCCCAACCACCTCTGTTTCTAAATATTTAGCAGAATCTTCATGATGCAAAGCTGCTTTTCACACTGTCCTAAAATCCTTCACTTGCACTAATTTTTACCCTTTGGTAATATGCCATTTGATTCTCTGTCATGCTTAAAATAGAGTTGCAATGAAAAGGAACAAACATGGTTACAGTTAATGAGCTGTTACTTGGGTATTTGAGCATAAAGAGACTTCAAGATTTACAGGGATGAAAAAAAGTACAAATGAAAACTTTTAATCACAACCTAATTTTATTTGTTCAGAAATATTTTATTATTTATAGGAAGTTTCTTGAATACTTAGTTATTATTTTTTCAAAAATTAAGGCCTTTCTATTTTTAGGCATAGCTCATATTTCATTTCCTTGCAGCGCTGTGTATTCTTCTTAATACTGGAATGCATATCTTTCAGTAACATTAATGGACCACATCTGTAAGAATCATGAGAGATTCATGAAGTAAAAGAAATGAACATTCACAGTTATATCCCCTGTGCCTAGAACAGTGACTGACACTTAGCTGAATAAATGAACTCACCACAATCTATTTATGTTGAAAACTCAACTAGTGCATCTTGTTCTCCACAGATACTACACAAACTATTCAAATTCAATATATGTATTTTCCGTATGGGTGAAGTCAACTTATAGATATCCTATATGCTTAGCTTTTCATCCATATGTGCTCACAATATTTTTTGCAATTTTTTATTCAAGTTTTCTCTTACGTTATGCCCGCTCAGTTTCATTCATTGGCCATTCCACTGGAAATATTGAGTTTTATAAATTAATCATATTATTCATAAGGTTTTACATAGTTTTAATAGATTCTTCTAAAGTAGTACAGTTTCCTTTTTGCAATTCAACTGTAATGCTTGGCCTAATATAACTGTCTAGAAAATCTTCTTTGAGCGTCCCTTTCAAAATCTTCTGTCTAAGCAATTTTGGCCAAATTTTAATACCCCATGGAATAAGTAGGTAAGTCAGGGACATTTTTCTCACTGTTAAACATTCAAGATGAGGGCTTATACATAATATTCATGATCTATTTTCAAAGAAAGGCCTAGATACAAAATTAATAGTTTTAAAATACAAACTAAAGTTGTTTTTAAAGTAAAAGCAGGTAAAATATATATTCTCTTTTTAGTCCTTAGAAATCCTTCTTTGTTTAATGACATTTTAAATGACAGAATTTGTATAAATTTGGCTAACATCATTTCCCATACATTCTATAAAATAGAAAGCATGCCCTTCTTAAAGCTACTTGAATCATGGCTAACAAATAGAAAAATCACCTTTCAATTTTCAGAGTTCTACAAAAAGGCAGCCAGGTCTTAAGGACCAGGTTCAGGAAGAAACTGTCTTTACTGACCCCAGAGTTACATCTGAAGATGCACCTTTGCAGACATTTACTTAACAGTTTATATGATCTTCATCTTTTACTCATCCTATTGACAAGTTATATCATGCAATAAAGACAGTGTTACATGCTATAACATAGGGGATGCAAAGTTGGCACAGTATCTTTCCCTCTGAAATATCTTATAGGGAGAGACCATGTAGAGAAATAATATTTATGCACTACAGGATGTAGGGGATGCCAACAAAAGGGGCAGAGCATCCAGGGAAGGAAAATGACAAGTCTAATGGGCAATATCATGGATACATCTGAGCCTAGAGATGAAGAATGGATCTGGAAATGATGAATGGACATCGCAGGAGGCATGCCAGAAGAATCTTGAGTTCAGGAGAAGGAAATGGCACAAATGAAATCACAGGGGTATGAAAGACTCATGGACCACATTCGAAAAATTAGCAAGCTGCCCCATTTAAAGATGCATAGCACCGGAACAGTTGAAAAATGAAGTAACTAAATAGCATTCAAAGATATGTGACTTCTGTAAATTAGGAGAAAAAATAACTGTTTCGGTGTTATATACACATATCTCTATATTAAAAGATATCCACATGTTAGTACAGGAAATGTGGAGAGAAAAAGAAAGGCTGCATATGAAACAGGCCAGCTAATTACACTGTGTTTGGAAAAGCCTTGGTTCATAAGCCTATTTTGGAAAGCTTTTGTTTGAAGTAAGGGAGAAAGTGGGAAGCAATGGAGAAGACTGAAAGGTCTGGAAATAGCCTGGTACTTTGCCAGAGAGTGAATCAATGCACGTACATGTGCTAAGGAAAAAAGACAGGGAGAGCCTGGATATTTTAGAGGAATTGCATCAATTCTGCACATACTCAACTATCCAGTACAATGAGAACTACCTGAATAAGATTATATCAGAAAAAGTAATTTGCAAATGACAGTATGAAAAAAGTAGCCTGTGTGTTACTTGCATAAATAAGATTTGTCAATCTCAAACATTGGTTCTTCTCACAAATTATTAAATGAATCAACACATAATGTTATTAAAGACATAGGGTAAAATGTCTTACCATCCAGAAAGAGAGGATATTTTTACTAGTGGATGAAGCTGTTATTGGCAAAAATGCAAATGTAACATTTAAATGTAACTATTTAAATGAGGGTACAACTACCCCGAAGCTCCTACTAGATGAAACAATATGTACTTTGTAGGTCAGAATACCACTAAGTTAAGTCCCAGGCCCCAATACACATACTAGTACTGCATTATAATAATGATACCTGACTCTCAGCTCTCCAAAACTATTATTTTCCGAAATCAATGAACAGTACTGCCTAAGAGATAGAGACGTTCATCCCCACCCTGCTATCACTTAAATTAGTATAAAACTATCCTTAGCATAAACTAAGTTACCAAAAGAAAAAAAGTCTCAGAACCCCACAATTAAGAATGCAATTCTGAAAGTACATATATTATAAAATGTTCAATCAACAGAAAAAGAAAATTAACTACTTACATATGTAAATATGTCAAATTTTGTGTAAATTTAAAGGTTCTGGTTAGGACTTATTGAAAATTAGAAAAGAAGTAATTCCACATCTCCTTAAACTTATTCAGCCAAAGTGGTAATTAATTTTCAAGTTATGCTAACAATGGAAACTAAATTTTATAAACCACTAAAAGCCTTAATTCAGTAAACCTTCGCTAATTAAAGAAAGAAAAGTATACTTGCAAAAATAGAAATAACTCCAAATTGTGTAATAATTTTAGAAGAAACAAAATTTCCAATGACTCTATATTTTAGAGATGCTATTTAGTAATATAAATTAATCACATAATGTAATATTCACACATTGCTAATACATATTTTTATTTAATACTTACTTTGTTTAATAAATTCCTTAAAATTAGTACCAGTTATTACATTTCATATATTATATATACATGTACTTTGAAAAATTGCTATAGATATGATACAATGACTATTATATTACATATTTGAGGTTGACTTCATGAGTTAAATGTTAAAATGTCCAGATCATAATTGTACTTTTAACATTTAAAAATTGTATATTTCCCTTCTTTTAACAAATTTTTAATTAGTGAGATTGAATTTGGGGAGATACACTAGTCCAAGGAGAGATGGAAAAACACACAAGCTGCTAAATTTTAAATAAGGATGTCCAAGTAGCAAAGGTCTGCACAGATGTTTTGAATAATCAGTAATTCTGTGACACCAGCTGATTCCTTGCTTTCTCAACTTGAACATTATAACACATTGGAATAAAAGCTATTTTTATGCAAACTGTGCACATTTATCATTAATAGAGAGAAAGTCTAGAGGTTAAAATGAACCCTCAGATGCCAGACCACCTGTGTTTGAATCCTGGCTCTGCCAACTACTGGCTGTGTAACCTTCGGCACAGTGCCCTGCCAAGCCATGCTGTAGTCTGAGCCAAAAGAAAAAACGTGTGTCCCCTTATACACTTATTTAGTCTGAGCCAAAAGAAAAAATGTGTGTCTCCATATACACTTATTTAAATAATCTCCTCATTTTGAGATAAGTGGAGAAAGTTAATGCAAGCTCTTCATACACATAGTTATGTGTTGATTAAGGACAGGGATATATTCTGAGAAATGTGTTGTTTGGTGATTTTGTTGTGCAAACATTATAAAATGTACTTATACAAACCTATATGGTATAGCCTACTACACACCTAGGCTATATGGAATAGCCTATTGCTCTAGGCTACAAACCTGTATAGTATGTTACTATATTGAATATTCTAGGCAATTGTATCACAGTGGTAAGTATTTGTGTATCTATGTTTAGAGCAACATAGAAAAGATATATTAAATATATGATACAAAATAAAAAATAGTACATGTCTATAGGGCACTTACTGTGAATGGAGCATACAGGTTGGCTGGAAGTTGCTCTGGGTGAATCAGTCAGTAAGTGATGATAAAATATGAAGGTCTAGAATATTACTGTATGCTACCATAGACTTTATAAACATTGTACATTAAGGGTACACTAAATTTATAAAATTATATTTTATTTATTCAATAATAAATTAACTTTAGCTTATTATAACTTTTTACTTTATAGACTTTAATTATTTTCAACTTTTTGACTCTTCTGTAATAACACTTAGCTTAAAACATGAACACATGATATAGGTCTACAAAATATTTACTTTCTTTATATTCTTATTCCATAAGCTTTTTTTCTATTTAATTTTTAAATTTTTTGTTAAAAACTAAGACATAAGCACACACACACAATCAGCCGAGCCTACATAGGGTTAGGATCATCAATATCACTGATTTTCATCTCCATATCTTGTTCCATTGGAAGGTCTTCAGGGGAAAAACACTCATGGACTTGTCATCTGCTGTGATAACAATGCCTTCTTCTGGAATACTCCTGAAGATCTGCCTGAGGCTGTTTTACAGTTAACTTTTTTTTTGATAAGTAGAAATAGTACACTGTAAAATAATTATAAAAATATAGTAACTAGTAACATAAACTAGTAACATATTTATTGCCATTATCAAGTACATAATTGTAGGTGTTATATGACTTGCAGTGCAGTAGTTTTGTTTACACTAGCATCACCATGAAAATGTGAGTAATGTATAGCATATGACTATACATATGCTAGAATATGTACAGTATATGACAACTAAAGCATATGACAACTACAATGTTAGTAGGCAATAGCAATTTTCAGCTACATTATAATCTTATGGGACCATCATACTATATGCAGTCTCTTGTTGAGACTGCATATAGTAGTCTGCAAAACATTATTATATGGCATAGGTCTCTACATACACACACATACATGTCACATATATAACTATGTAAATGAGCTTGTGTATATATGTGGGTATGTATATATTTATATGGAGATATATATGTATGTATGGAGAGAAATATAGATATGTTTGGAGAGAGATAGCTATGAGAATATAGTATCTATATGGAGGAAAATATATAGAGATATGTATATGAGTATATATACAGAAATATATATATGAAACGTATATCTATCTATCTACCTATCTATATAGATATGGAGAGAGACAGTGAAAGAGATACTGAGATACATGTATATAGGGAGACATTTTATATGTATATAACATATATCTCTTTCTTTACATATCTCTCTATAAATATGTGTGTATAAAATACATCTCTCTCCCTTTCTTTCTCTTTTTTCTCTCTGCCACTCTTTCTGTCTCTCTTTCTGTGTGTGTGTGTATATATATATATATATATAAAATCCCCCTATGCATGTATGCACAGGCATACTTAAAATATATGGCAGCTTGGGATCCATACCACTGCAGTACAGTGAATACCAAAATAAAGTGAGACACACTATTTTTTTGTTTGTTTGTTTTACAGGGCATATAAAAGTTACATTTACATTGTACTATAGTCTAATAAATGTGCAATACTATTATGTCTTAAAAACAATGTATATACTGTAATGGAAAAGATACTTTAGAGCTAAAAAAAAATTCTCCCTGAGCCTTCAGAGAGTTATAATCTGTTTGCTGGTGAAGGGTCTTGCCTGGATGTTGATAATTTCTGACTGATCAGAGCAGCAATTGCTGATGGTTAGGGTGGCTATCGCAATTTCTTAAAATAAGACAACAACGAAGTTTGCCACATTGATTGACTCTTCCTTTCATGAAAGATTTCTCAGTACTAGCATGCAACGCTGTTTAATACCATTTTACCCGCAATGGAACTTTTTACAAAATTGGAGACAGTTCTCTACAATCCTGTTTCTACTTTATCAGCTAAGTTTTTGTAGCATTATGAATCCTTTCTTGTCATTTCAACAATGTTCACAACATCACAGAGGTAGATTTCATCTCCAGAAACCACTTTCTTTGTTCTTCCATAAGAAGCAATTCCTCATCTATTCAAGTTTTATCATGAGATTGCAGCAATTCTGTCACATCTTCACACTCCACTTCTAATTCTGTTCTCTTGCTATTTCCTCCCATCGGCAGTGACTTCCTCCACTGAAGTCTTGAACCTTTCAAAGTTATCCATGAGGGTCAGTGTCAATTTCTTCCAAATTCCTTTTAATGTTGATATTTTGACCTTTGCTCATGAATCACAAATGTTCTGAATGACATTTAGAATGATCAATTCTTTCCAGAAGATTTTAAATTTACTTTGCCCAGATCCATCAGAGCAATCACTGTCTATGTCAGCTATAGCTTTATGAAATGTGCTTCTTAAATGGTAAGGTTTCAAAGTTAATATTACTCTCGATCCATGGGCTGCAACATGGATGCTGTGTTACAGGGCACAAAAACAACATTAATGTCCTTGTACATTTCTATCAGAGCTTTTGGGCAACCAGGTTCATTGACAATGAACAGTAATATTTTGAAAAAAATATATTTTTTCTGAGCAGTTCTCAACAGTAGGCTTAAAATATTTAGTAAACCATGCTGTGAACATATGTGCCACCATTCAGCTTTGTTATTCCATTTATAAAGCACAGGCAGAGTACATTTAGTATAATTCTTAATAGACCTAGGCTTTTAAATGGTAAATGAGCAGTGGCTTCAGTCCACAGTCACCAGCTGCATTAGCCCCTAATAAGAGAATCAGCCAGTCCTTTGAAATTTTGAAGCCAGATGCTGACTTCTCCTCCCTAGCTATGAAAGTCCTAGATGGCATTTTATTTTATTTTATTTTATTTCTTTTTCTTTTTTTTTTTTTTTTTTGAGACAGAGTCTCACTTTGTTGCCCAGGCTAGAGTGAGTGCCATGGCATCAGCCTAGCTCACAGCAACCTCAGACTCCTGGGCTCAAGCAATCCTACTGCCTTAGCCTCCCAAGTAGCTGGGACTACAGGCATGCACCACCATGCCCGGCTAATTTTTTCTATATATTTTAGTTTGCAAATTAATTTCTTTATATTTATAGTGGAGACGGGGTCTCACTCTTGCTCAGGCTGGTTTTGAACTCCTGACCTTGAGCAGTCCACCTGCCTCGGCCTCCCAGAGTGCTAGGATTACAGGCGTGAGCCACCACGCCCGGCCTAGATGGCATTTTCTAATAGAAATATTTCTGGTCTACACTGACAATTTGTTGTTTGATGTAGCCATTTTCATCTGTTATCTTAGCTATATCTATCTTTTTGTGTGTGTGACAGAGTCTTACTCTGTTGCCCGGGCTAGAGTGCCCCCCATGGTGTCAGCCTACCTCACAGCAACCTTAAACTCCTGGGCTCAAGCAATCCTTCTGCCTCAGCCTCCTGAGTAGCTGGACTACAGGCATGCACCACCATGCCCGGCTAATTTTTTCTATATATTTTTAGTTGGGCAATTAATTTCTATTTTTTTTTAGTAGAGATGAGGTCTTGCTCTTGCTCAGGCTGGTTTCGAACTCCTGACCTTGAGAGATCTGCCCACCTTGGCCTCCCAGAGTGCTAGGATTACAGGCGTGAGCCGCCACCACACCTAGCTACTATATCTTCTTTATAACTTGTTTCAGCTTCTACATCAGCACTTGCTGCTTCCCCTTGAACTTTTATGTTATGTAGATGGCTTCTTTACTTAAACCTCATGAACCAACCTAGTCATTCTTTTGCACATGGAAATCCAGTTTGCCAAATATATTTATTGAAGAGACTATTTGTTCCCCATGTAGGTTCTTTGCACCTTTGTCAAAGATCAGTTGACTGCAGATATATGGGTTTATTTCTGGGTTCTCTATTTTGTTCTGTCAGTCCACATATCTGTTTTTATACCAGTCCAATGCTGTTTTGATTATTATAAATTTGTAGTATATTTCGAGAGTAGGTAGTGTGATGCCTCCAACTTTGTTCTTTTTGCTCAATATTATTTGAACCATGCATGTTGTTTTCTGGCTCTACAGGAATTTTAGTATTTTTTTTTTCTATTTCTTAAAAAAATGTCATTGGAACACTGATAGGGATTATGCTGAATTTATAGATCACTTTGAGTAGTATGGATATTTTTATGCTGGAATCAAGTGCATTGCTCGATTGACCTTCATGTCAGCCTTAATTAGGCAAGTAATATAACCACTCTATGCCTTAGTTTCTCTACCTAAAAAGGAGTTGTTTCTTAGAAAGCACAAAGGACAGTATCCGCCAACACATAGTAAGAACAAAAAAAAATTATCATTATTATTAACATTAACCTTTTTATTTTATATTTACTATAATTTTTAGAAAACTTGATTTTTTTTCAAGTAATATGTTCCTATAGTTCTGAATCTACTGGAAATATGGCTCAAGGTATTACTAACCTCAGAGCAAAGATTAGGATTACACTGGTTATACAGAGAAAAAAACATCCATTCTGAACATGTCCTGATCATGCCTAAGAAACAGATTGTAGAATATTGGATTTTAATAAAAGCTCCTAGTCATAGATCCCACTAGGAATTTAGTGGGAGAAGCACCAAGCTAAGAGAGGAACAGAGTAATCAGCCTCTCCTTCTGAAAACATTCTTTGAATAGGTGCCTGTTCAATATTTTTGAAGGACATCTTGATGCGATTAATTATGACCAGTATGATGTAGAGATATTAGAGGAAAGAGTGTGAATACAAGAAAATGACACATTGAAAGAAGATGGTCAAGGTCTGGTGCTTCCTCTATGTACTAGATACTGCTCCCTGCCCCTGCGATCCCAGCTCAGTGATGTCAGAGCCTGACTAAGCCTCTGTGGAGGAAACAGAATTCAAGTCACTCCCCTTTGGGGAAAATAGGCTGTCTGTTGTTGTGACATGATTATCAGCATGACAAGAACACTTAGTGTTATGTCAATAAGATTATTTTTCCAGCAGTTTCAACAGGGAAATATATTATTCTTAAAAATTTAGACAGAAATAAAAGTGTTATTTATGTTTTCTGGCAGATCTTATTTCTTTATTTTTTGCAATTTGAATAGAAGAGTTCCCTTTCATGAATATTCTAATCAGGTTGAAGATTTCAGCCATAGCAGAGAGTTCCCACAAATGGCAGTACCCAGTATAGCAGAGCAACAAATATCTGCCTTTGGCAGCAAGTGAAACTTCTGTTTTTCACAAATAGTTCCAGTCCATCTTGGGTATTCATATCAAGAAGCCTAGACAGTTTTAAAGAAAGAAGAGCTCCCATATTTTGCCTCTGCACTTGCTATTACATCAGGCTGAGTTTTATATTCTCTGGTTGTTCTTTCAGTAATTAGTTCATTTAAATATATTAAAAATGTAAATTAGGACTGTACTGCTTCTAAAAGAATGAGATAACTTTGTGAATGACTGAATAAATGAATGACCCATTGACAGAAAGAGTACAAAATGTCTGACATATTTTCTTATTCTTGGCACCCCCAGTTACTCTTCCACGGCAATAAAACTTGCTCAGTGAAAAGACAATTTTTTTTACTGGTAAAAATAAAATTAGCCTAAAATGTCACTAGAACATTTTTGAACTGGGAAAAACACGCCAACTTGAAGATACTTTTTTTCTGTCAAATATTTGGTTAAGGGAAATGACAGAACCAGTCAATAATAAAAAGTTCTACATTTTAAAATAATAGAATAAATGTTCTAAAAATATAAAAGTATATCAATTACTTTTAAATAATCATTATTTATGTCATTAATATTAAAGTCACTTAATACAGATCTTATAGAACATGCGCCCTATTGAGAATGTTTAATATTGTTTCTTATCCTATGTGGCAGATAATGACTGAGATTTTAAAACATGAAATTCCATTGCAGATTGATTGTATCTCCTAAATAGTTACTTTATGAATGTGGACAAATTAAGCATGTTTTGTCTTCTTTACTCATTAAGGTAAAAGAAAAATGTATACAATTCTTTCCATGTGACAGACATTTATTTTGAGGATTTAATGATAACAATAACAAATCTCTGTCCTCAATTAAGTTATATGTCAAAGGAGGAGTCACCAAGGCAATCACAGGGCCATTGAATAAATGCTGTAATAGCACCTAGGAAAAAACCTAGCCTTGGAATGAAAGGATAAGGAAAGCTTTCTTGGTATATGTGGTAGCTAGAAGAATCATAACAAATGAGAACTTAATTGTAACCCTACTTAATAAGTAGGTAAGAATATCCCTAAAATTCTCAAACTATGTTAAATTTGCCAATTATGTTGACTGTTACAATAGATCCTTTTAAGAGAAATTGACTCACACCATTTCTCTAAGCTACAGCTCATGACAGAAGTACAGCTATTTCCTGGGCTGTGTCATACCTTCTACTTTGGCCTTGAAGGTTGACCTCTACAATAGCAATACAACAAGTAAATCATATTAATGCTTTTCAAAAAGTAAGAGTGAAAGAGTTGGCAGTTTCAGCTCAAGTTGAAAAGCTTCCTGGAGAAAGACAAGATGTAGATAGAAGATATAAATAATATGAAGTTATAAGGAAATAGGCAATGGCAGTAGACTTTCTATGTAGATACCAAGTTGAAGGTGAGGCGGTCAAGAATAGCAGGGAAAGTGATTACACTAAGGGAAGAGAAGCAGCATTAGAAAAAGTAACTCCTAAGTCAAAGGCAGAAGAAAAGAAAAGACCTGGTTGTAAGTTCTCAGCTTTTGGTCTAGTTTTAGTATCCATATGACTTTCTCGTTATTAGTCTCCCTCACATTTCTTAAGTCTCTGCCTCCTTTACTGATCATTGAAGTAATTTTCCATTATTTAAAATAATCTGAGTATCAGATCCTTGCAGCCAAACAGATCTAACTACAACAGAAATTATCAATCTCCTTTATAATTTATAAAAATAAGTTCTAAGATCACCAAATCATTCAAATTACTTCAGTAGAATACTTTTCAAGGAAAGAAAAAAGAAATACTTTTTTAGAATACTTTTCAAGGAAAGAAAAAAGAAAAACAAAACTCAAAGCAGAAAAGACGTGGGACAAGATCACATTACTTAGACTAAGTGAAATTATACACATTCAATCTTATTTATAAAAGGGAAAAAGAGGAAACATATCTCTTACTAATATGTTGCTGCACACACTGACATTTAAATGGATGTGGAAGAGCCATATGTCTACACTGAGTTCCTGCTCACTAATCAAAACTGCTGCCTGTCACCTCAGAAAATGGCTCTGCAGTTCCTCAGGCCAATCTGCATAACATTATCAATTCTCACAGCCCAGTGACTCGACACCAGACATTTTAGAGTCTTCATTGAGTTCCTCATTTATGCAGACAGTACAGGACCACTTAGGATGCTCCTTTATTTAGTCTGAAAGGACAGGCCATATTATTTAAGGTTAACAATATCTTGGTGACTAAGGTTATCCTTTCTCTGCCAATAAGAAGACTGACATTAGAAATTTGCCCAAAGGTCACACCATTGGGATTTGAATCTAAGCCTTCTTGACTCCAAATCACCTATGCCATGCTGCACCCTAAGCCCATGAAGAAATTTTGCATCCTCATGTTTTTTTGGCCCCTAAAACTGACTCTTTCCCCCTAAAGCATTAGAGGCAAGGGCACTAGGAACTCCATTGGCTGCTATGGGTCAGATAAGCACAACCATGGTCTGAAGAAGGAACTGTTTGAGAAAATATTAGATAATAATTAGCTGTTCTAGATAGATACTTCTGGAGTTATTTATCTATTTTTCTGTAGAAATTCTCATCTAAGAGGTTAATATTCATAATCTAACACAAGTCAAACAAATTTGGACAATAGCTAGTTACAAGTTAAAAAATGCACACCTTACTTTCTTAACATTCTGCCTTCTCCTTCCTTTCTCAAGTGGAAGAGAAAGAGAATAGAATAGTTTTTCTCTTCCACATTTCCCATTTTACACTGACAATATCCCTGTGTTGGTTTCTCATTATCCACAAGATGAGGGTAAGGAGACACAATCAATCTCATCCCAGCCTATCGCCTAAAACATTATGTTTCGGTTGTTTTTGTGTAACAAAACATCTAAAGGTTAAATTTTAAAAAAAATCACCCATTTTACTATGCTCACAACTCTGTGGGTAAAGGATTTGGGCACGGTGCAGTGAAGATGGTTTGTCTCTGTGTCGCAGTGCCTGGGCTTCAGCTGGGATAGTGCAATTGTACAAATGGCCAAGAGCCATGTATCTTGGACCTCACTTCTTTTCTGTGTGGCATCTTCTGGGTCTGGAATGTCCAGGATGCCTTCTTCACATCTTTGACTAATCTCTAGACTCAGATGCCAGAAGAGCTGGTATGTAGAACTGCTTTCTTCTTCCTTTTTTTTTTTTTCTTTAATTATTTACTTTATTATATAATTTGTTTTTATTTTTTCTTAGAATTGAGTAATATTCCATTGCATGCTTTCTTCGTGTTTAATAACCTCTTCATGTGACTATTTTGGATTTCCTCACAATATAAAGGTCTCAGACTTTTATAAAGATATACTTTTTATATAATAAATTTATATTTATATATTTATATAATATACTTTTATAAATATGAAGTCAGACTTCTAATGTCATGTCCAGCTTCTTCTAAAGAGAACATTTCAAGGGACAAGAAGTAATATCTAGCAGATTATTAAGGCTTGAGTCAACAAACTGGTGAGAGTTAAGTTTTGCTCTGTGCTGTCAGTCAAAGCAGTCACAGAACCCACTCGTGTTCAAGGAGAGGTGACAGAGACTGCACCTCTCAATCAGAGGGACATGAGAAAAGTTCATCTATCTTCAACCTGCCATATCTTATCTCCTGCAATTTTCTCCTACATTCTGCTTGTTTCACTATTAGTCTGAATTCCTGACTGAATATTTTAAAACTTCTTTTTAAACATAACGACTCACTATGTATTATCTGCTGTGCTTATATGATAAGGAAATAAAATTACATGCATAATGGTGATTCTACTCCTTAATAACCACAAAAAAAATTATTAACTAAGCAATTTGCTTCTTCTCTGATCCATTTTTGTCATTTGTAATAAATGTACCTCACAGGGATGTTTTGACAGTTAAATGAAATAACACAGGTAAATTGCCTAACACAGTACCTGGAACATATTAGTGAATAGTCAACTTTCCTTCCCTAAATTAGAGATAATTATGGTTAATGTGAATAGTTTAGGCGTGCATATTTTTGTTACAGGGGAGCAGAAAAAGTGAAGGTAAAATTCTATTCAGTCAATGCTAGTAGCATGACAGAAATAGAATCTTTCATGCTTCATTTCTGGGAATTGTAGAGTAGTGATGGATGGGTTTATTTTGGAACATTGAGAACATAGTAAGTCTATATCATTTAACAGGGGCAAGAGAGAAGCAACTCATGAAAACACTCAAACAGTAATAATTACTTGGGTCTGATACACTGCATTGTCTTATGCATGGTTCTTTCTTCTGTTATTGCAGTCTTTATTATATTACATACAGCAGTGTTTGATTATAAACAAGTACAAACTTTTTTTTACAACACATCATTACCAGTTAAAGAACAGGGATCCTATTAAATCTACTTTTTTAATATCTTACAGTATTTATCATGGTACATCCCACATCATAAATACTGAATAATTAATTGATCAAACAAAGCGTAAATAATGACAATAGACCAATGGTATAGGGTTTTGCATTTTTAGCATATGTTAATTGGAATTCTTGCTCCTATTAATAAGAGAACTATAATGTAACAATTCTCGTTTATATTTTAAAAGTTTGAATATGTAATAAATTTCTTAAAGAAAAACGAGGTTAAATCTAGACATATCTAAACAGAGATCAGTTGACAATATGTTAGCAATATTATGAGGGAATCCCTTCCATTATTGAACATATGGTCCCTGTAATTCTATTATAAAAACCACAATAAACTAAGTGCTAGACATTATATGCAATTTAAACATAGTTCCTGCCTTGTAAATACCTAAAATAAATTGAACTAAGAATTGTCCTTTCATTTAACCAAAACATAGTTGGCTTATCAGGAACAAGATGGTTAATGTAGAAGGAATTGCTAAGAGCCTTGAAATGGCTGTGTTCCAATAACAGAAATGTAATTATGGTTTAAAATACAAATGGAATTGCACATAATCAAGGGATGGTATGGCAGTGTTTCCTATTTGAATACAAATTTTCAGATACTAGGTCAACTGTACCTAGTAGCTTTTTTACTGAGTCTAAAGGGACTTACTTGAGCTGAGTCTGTCATTGTTAGTTTTTATAAGTGAAAAATGTTCCTTAATGGTTTCCATATTCTGCTCTTCACTTACCTTTAGATAAACTATCCAAATGCTGCCAAAACTGTGATTGAGAATTTATAAATATAAGAATATCTATCATCCTAAATAATGGATTAATTTATACCTTTGAAAAACAATAACAAATATAACTGAAAGAAAATTTATGAAATATTTTCTGTGACCACAGGCCTCCCAAATCCAACACTATGATTATTAACTGCCAACTCCATTTAATTGTATGAGAAAAGTGTCCTTTTTTCACATCACACACAAATGGGTTCCCTCAGCTATATGAACAAAACTCAACCATTATACTCCCTTCTAGACATCAAGAAGAAAAATCATGTGGCCCTGAAATTAATTCCTCAAAAGCAAGTGGGAGACCAAATATCTCACTGAAAACAAAAAATTAAAAACAAAAATCTATAAAGATAGGTATTGTAACAAAGAGAGTTTGAATTGTGGGCCATTCTATACTTGGTAGCTAAAATCATTAAAATATACTTCTTCAAATTCAGATAATCACACCATCAAATGCAAGGTGATTTGGAGACAATAATGAAATGACATAAATGAGGTAAACTAAGTAAAATGTTTATTATGTTTTTGGAGAAGTAGACTAATATATGTAAAGCAAGTTATTCAATGCTGAACAGTTTGGTACAGGTTATAGGTCTATGGGAGTTCAAAGAAGGGAAAGATTAACGGAGCATAACATGATTTTACAAGACTGCAGAGGCTTAAACTCTGCACCTTGAAGGATAATTAGTATTTGGAAAGTAAAAAAGATTAAAAGGGATGCTGTATACATCTTCTGAATGGAAAGACTGTACATGGGGAAAAAGAAGAAAGTATATAAAAAATGTCATGTACAATGCCTTGATTTTCTTATCAATTAAATATGAATCATTTTATTAAATTATTATAAAAATGTAAGGTGATTATATGTACAAAGCATTAATATTATGCATCAGATATTAGCCTAAGAATTTAACAAAAACTTCTTAACCACACACCTAAGAACTTAATAAAAGGATGGTTTAATAAGAATTCATCAGTTGAGAATCAGATTAATCTGAACAAACAGTGTTAACTGGTTGCCACATAGGATAACTGAGAAAAGAAATGTTTCCTCTTAGGAAGTTTAGTTTTCTGTTACTATCTTCATTTTTTTTTTAATTTCAGCATATTACTGGGGTACAAATGTTTAGGTTACATATATTGCCTTTGACCCTCCCAAGTCAGAGCTTTACGTGTGTCCATCTCCCAGATGTTGCACCACACCCATTAAGTGTGAATATACCCATCCCCTTCTCCCTCTTCCTACCTGACCAATACCCAATGAATGTTACTACTATATGTGCACATAAGTATTAATCACTTAATACCAATTTGATGGTGAGTACATGTGGCGCTTATTTTTTCATTCTTGTGATACTTCTTTTAGTAGAATGGGCTTCAGCTCTATCTAGGATAATACAAGAGATGCTAGATCACTATTGTTTTTTGTGGCTGAGTAGTATTCCATGTTATACATATACTACCTTTTATTAATCCACTCATGTATTGATGAGCACCTGGGTTATTTCTATAGCTTTGCAATTGCCATGGTACTATCTTCCTTTAATCTCGCATCCCTCAAGTTAGCATGGTTCTAACATGGATCAGACCTATGTTTCCCTAAGAACAGCCCTTAAATTCTGGATTATAATGTCAAAACTGAGATTCTTACTATTACAAACTGCTTAAGAAATTTTCAAAGCATTTACTTTGCTGAACTTTGGTTATGTGTTTATGTTGGGGGGGGGGGGTGCCTGTGTAACTAAGGAATATAGATTGTCTGAATGGGTCCAGAATGGTTTAGTTCTGCAATAGGCTCCAGCTAAATTTTTCTCTCTAGCTTTTATCTGGATTTCCTTTCAAAATGGTTTTCTAGGATCCTTTCAGAGACAGCTAGTCTAGGAAAAAAACTTCATAATCTGATTAAAATTGTCCAAATATAATAAAAACTCAGTATGTACAATAATCCAATGATTCACTTAAAAATTAAATAATTAAATATACTTTACATGTATCCTTATAGAAAAACTTAGGTTGCCAAATATTTATATTTCTTTTAAATGAACATAGCCTATTGTTTTCTACTTTTATATGGCATCTGTATCAAATATTAATTCTAAAAAACCAGTTTTCAAATGCTTCCTGGCTTTAGTTTTAACTCCAGAATTCCACATCAATAAAGGATGCACTGAGAATATGCTTTAATGTGGATTATCATATTTGACAAAATATTAGAATATTAATATAAATATAAGAACTGCTGTTAGGAGATAAAACTTAATTCACTATTTTTCTATTGTATATAAGGGAGGAGTTTTTCTAATAAGACTTTAGTATATTTTATTGTAGTGTCAAATAATTAAGAATAATCTACTATGGAAAAGATCTTAAACAATACTTTTGTTTATTTAATTTGAAATCTATATGAAAAGAATGGTATAGGCTAGGAATCTACAAGCTTTTTCCTTTACAGGGCCAGATTATAAGTAAATATCTTTGTCTCTGTAGGCCCTATTGTCTTTGTTGCAACTACTGACCTCAGCCATAGCCAGTTGTAAAAAACATAGACAGATGTAGCAATGTTACAACAAAAGCTTATTTACAAAAGCAAGTGGTAAACTAGATGGAGTTAGCCACAGCCTTAGTTAACCAATTCCTGTTTTAAGTAAGCAGCTGCAAATATTTCTTAGACCATTAAATGGATTCTCAGATTCATAGTTTTAAAAGTGT
The DNA here is from genome assembly GCA_008750895.1 of Mirza zaza. Taxonomy (NCBI): domain Eukaryota; kingdom Metazoa; phylum Chordata; class Mammalia; order Primates; family Cheirogaleidae; genus Mirza; species Mirza zaza. The sequence goes on from VSMD01033109.1 coordinate 18,048, forward strand.
CATCTACAAAATCCTTGAAGTTTTACTTTGGAGGAAAGATGTTTTCTTCACTTACACATCAAGGCCTCAGGGTTACCTCTGGCTTAGTTAAGACTCCCTTGTTAGAAGTAAATGTTCAACTGAGTCTGCAGAAACCTCTTTAGAAAGAAACTTGACTCTTACAATTAGACAACATCAAGGAAGAAAACACAGCTGCATAAGATACTGTGGATCAGTAACCAATAGAATTGCTGGTTATTTTCCATGAGGATAATAGATCTTAATTTAGTTCTGTTTTCTTCTATCTTCACCCTACACACTCATCTTTATCCTATAATGGTATATATTAAATATAACATTCTTCAAAATCCCATAATAAACATATTTTTGAGGATGATTTGGTAGTTAGAACTTAAATGCTCCATGATGTCAAAAAACACTTTCAAACTCCCTTATCCTAGGGTTTTTTTGTTGTTGTTGTTGTTATGAAAATCTATAATATCTCTTTCTGTATCTCCTAACACAGAACCTCAGGCTACCAGGAGCTTAGTAAAAGCTTTCTCAGTGTGATGAGGTAGGATTTTTATTTTAACTAAAAATAAAATCTCATGGAATAGAAAATACTGAATAGAATAAAGATTAATCTTTCTCTTACTTCTGGACAAAAGAAAATATCTTAATGTTACACAATCGTGTCATTAGAAATTATATTATTGCATCTTAGAAATATGTTAAACCAATTTTCTGCTATTTACACAAAAGTTGTTTCCAATTATTAACTACTTCAAGTAATGTTATGATGAATATTTAAGAACAGATCTTTGAGTGCTTAGAAAAATTCCTAGGAATAGAACACATGGAACTGCTACTTTGAGTTTTTTCTTCATAACTTTGGATCAGAATAGGATATTTTTGTTTTAATTTTGACATTATGATAGATAATAATGGTAACTCAATGTTGCTTTAATCTGTATTGTATAAAGAGTTTAAATTTTTATGTTTATTTGGCATTTTCATTTCTTAATTTGAAGATTTATTCTTTCAACCAATATTTGTCATAATCTACTTTTTCTAGAGACATCAGAAGGTCTTGAGGGAATACAATGTTAATATCCTCTAGGAGCTTAACTTGCAGTGTATGTGTGTTTGTCAATCAATTAGTGGATCTTTACTAAAGGTCTTCAAGGCACTCAGTAGATAGCAATGAGCAAAATAGAAAGTCTTTGCTCTAAGGAAAAAGCTATTAAACACATTGAGTTAATGTATAATACATTTTTCAGTTGCTAATTCTATGAAGAAAAAATAGTAATATGGCAGAGTATAATCAGGAACAGTGAATTTTGGAGGGGTAAGGCTGCTTTACTTGGAGGGGTCTGACAGGTAGCATTTAAGCTCAGATAGACCTCAGTGATAAAGGAAACTTGTGGTGTTCAAATCTAACTTTAGGGTCTTCTATCTTATGTGAAAGCCATTATTAAAGGTTGTGAGATAAGAATGAATTTACCTGACTAGAGTTGGAAAATCAACCAATGAAACTAGAGCATGAAAAACAGATTTGTGAATGAGGGTGAATGAAATCAAAATTTAGGAAGTAACCGGACCATGTTTGATCTTGTAGTCCAAAGTAAGAAGTTGGACTTTTATTTTAAGTGTAATAAGAAGCTACTTGAAGCTGAATAAGGAAGTGATTGGAAAGGGGCTGATAAGTTGTTAGACAATTGAGTAAAGTGAATAGAAGCCTTGATTGAGTGGCAGATCCAGTGGACAAAATAAATATGTAAAGCTAAAGATACAAGATTAGTCTAAATGCTTTGACAGGTCAAAAATTTACAATGTGCCCAAGGTGTGGTTACTTGAAGTAAAGTAAAAGTGAAGCTTACTATATTTGTCAAAGAACTTTGATGAGACATACACAAGGACATTGGAGTTAGAGGGAATACCAGGCTCAGAGGGGAGAAAGAATGACAGACAGGAGTGAGTGATGTGATAACAGTAGATATAATCAAAGGGGGTGATAGACTGTGCCACACATGATTAAAAGAAGGGTTCATTACATGTTGATGGACATGCAAGAGTGATCAATTGGAAATACAATGTGTGAGGTGGAGAAATATAACCTTACCTGCCATTTTTATGTTAAGTGGGTGCTAGTGGAGTGAGCATCCTCAACTTGATAGGCCTGTAGGGGTCATGGTGTATTCTGGGAACAAGCACATTTATTCATAACAAGAAGGGGTGGTGTGTTCTGTGATGAGACTGAAAAATGAAGAGAAAATTTTCCGTGGAAACAGATGTGACTTGAGGCCTTGAGAGCAGAAAAGAAGGTTCAAGGGATATAAGAATGAATTTATGAGTATGAACTATAATCATCTTTGATTAGGGCTCCAAGCAAAAGTTATGCCACCTTCAAATAAAGCATACAAACAATAATCATGTCATGGCGATCCCAAGACTCTCATTTCATGATGAAAACAGCCACAGTCCTTAGTACCAAAAGGATCCAGGTTTTTCTTCATTTATTATTTATTTACCAAAAACCACTTATGCGTTTGCCAGACACTGCTGGGTGCTATAATTATAAAACTAAGAAGAAATAATCCTTTTCCTCAAGAGGCTTACTATCTAGTAGAAAGTGGTAGAATATATAGTTTCAAAGGTGTCCGTAGATTAAGTACAACTAATTATGTGTAAATTCATTAAGTATTAGTCACCCTTGTTTGCTATAAGATCACAGTTCTCATTTTTAGTTTTTCAAACACCACATATGGTTGTTGCTAAGTAGTACAGAATTCTATGCTGAATGCTGGGATGGTTAATAGCATTCAGAGGCTAATGAAATGTGCATTTATGAAAGGTCTTAGGTGAGGGACCTTGGTACAATAGAAATTATTCTAAGACACATCTTAAATACATCTAGATAAAGGTCCAGGTCTTTCTTCCCATTCTTGCTCCTTACAATGCAAATGTCCCATTGTGTTATTTAAGGATGGTTTGGTTCCTATTCAGAGCACACCGAGTAAGGTTGTTTGCTTAAAATGTATGCTAGACATGTCAGAAGTAGTCAAATTTTGTCATGCATTCATTTTATGACAGATCCAGGGCACAGACACGAAGCTTAGCAAATACCTTATAAATTATAGCTGTCCTGAAGCCTACAGCAGTGGCTCTTAATTCAGGCTCACCTTCCAAATATTTTTGCAAAAATAAAAATGATACAGTTACCTAACACAGAAATACAAAAAGCAATTCCTTAAAAAACTAAGTGCCAAGCATCCTATATTAGTCTTAGTTTTTTAATAATCTGTTTTATTTTCTTTCCTAACAAGACTAAAAGTGTCATTATTAATAGAAAACCATGTTATATATTATATAATCTTTTCTTTAAAGTTTAAAAATTCTAATCCTATAGTCTTATCACAGTTTTTATTCAACAAAATCTTACCACAGAGATGTGACACTAATGTCACTTTTCTTTCATGTTGAGTAATAATTTGGTAATCTTGAGATTCTGAATGAAACTGATCTGAGTTATTTAACCCTACTTTGTAAGAGGGCAAGTAGGAAAGGATTATCATTATTAGGAAGAACAATTTACTTCTCTGCACTCAACTAATTTAGAATAATTGTTCTGTGTTAAGAGTTCAGGCCAAGCAAGAGACTCTTCTCAGATGTTTGATTATAGTGGCAATAAATATTCTAATATAAATCTAATTTTCAAACCATAAAAAATCTTGAATAAAGAAGTTTAGATTTTACCTTTAACAACGTGACATAAGAACCTACATGTATAGCTAGTAGGTTCCACTTCCCCCCTTAGATAAAAATTTGTGTAAACTTATGTAGCTTCATTTAAAAGGCCTTTATAGTTTATAAAATTTATTTAAAAAATTCCAAAAACTGTTTATTATCTATTTTCAACAATTACCAAAATTTTCTTCTCTGTTGTATAATTATAATAGACTTCTTATATATTTTAAGTGTCTTTCAAAAATTTTATATTCTTTCTAAAAATATATATGCCAATACATGAATATCCTCAATCTACTAAGAAAGATGACTTTCTCTTTTCTTCACCTATTGTTGCAGAATGTCTTCTATGGACAAACTTAAAGATTTTATAATCACCTAATTCTAAAACTCCGTAGTAAAAAAGCATGTTTCAGTCAAAATAAACAATCTTTAAAATATGGTAGTGAAAGTATAGCCATTTAGTGTGTATTATATGGACAAATACGAAGCACTATAAATACTTCTAATTTTGCAGTATTGTTAACCAGCATCCTCCATTCTTCCACTCTTAGTTTCAGTATAATGACTTTTATATAAATGGTATCCTTAGTCAGGGGGAAAATCCAATGGGTATAACAGTATTCTCATGAATAGTGTTGAGAAAAGCATATTATGTCTTTATTCTGAAATATTTTATGTCAAAACAATAGTATAGGTGTAGGTTTCATCTTCTTCAAAATAAAAATAAAACTTTCAAAGAAAAATGATTCAACATTGCTTCATCTTTTTTATCCAGCTATATAGATAACCATTATATGGAAAAAAATTAGTTTAAAAAAAGTCACAGACCAGATGGTTTCATACCAGAATTCTAGCAGACCTACAAAGAACTGATGCCTATCCTGCAGAAATTACTCCACAACATCAAGAAGGAAGGAATCCTCCCCAACACATTTTATGAAGCCAACATCACAGTTATACCAAAATAAGGAAAGGACTCAACAAAAAAAGAAAACCACAAGCCAACAACCCTTATGAAAATGGACACAAAAACTCTCAATAAAATCTTAGCAAATCAAATTCAGCTGTTCGTCAAAAATTAAATACAAACATAATCTATCATGACCAAGCAGGATCCATCCCAGAGATGCAGGGATGGTTTAACATATGCAAATGTATAAATGTAATTCACCACACAAACAGAAGTTAAAACAAAGACCAGATGATCCTTTCAATAGATACAGAAAAAGCATTCAACAAAATTCAGCACCCTTTTATAATAAGAATGCTTAATAAAATAGGCATAGATGTAACTTATCCCAAAATGGTAAAAGCCATATATAGCAAACCAACAGCCAACATCATACTGAATGGGGAAAAATTGAAAGAATTTCTGCTTAGAACTGGAACTAGACAAGATTGCCATCTATCACCATTTCTACTCAACATAGTGCTGGAAGTCCCAGCCAGAGCAATCAGACAAGACAAGGAAATAAAATGCATCTAATTGGGGGGGAAGGGGTCAAACTTTCACTCTTTGCTGACAATATGATCTCATTTCTAAAAAACCCCAAAGATTCTTCCAAAAGACTACTGAAATTGATAAATAAATTCAGCAAAATCTCAGGTTGCAAAATCAATGTACACAAATCAGTAGCATTCAGATATGCCAACAATAGCCAAGCTGAGAAACAAATCAAAGACTCAACACCTTTTACAATAGCTACAATGAAAATAAAATACCTAGGAATATATTTAACTAAGGAGGTGAAAGACCTCCACAGGGAAAACTATGAAACACTAAGGAAGGAAATAGCAGAGGATATGAACAAATGGAAAACCATACCATGTCATGGATCAGCAGAATCAACATTGTTAAAATGTCTATACTACTCAAAATGATCTACAGATTCAGTGCAATCCCCATTAAAATACCAACATAATTTTTTGCACATCTAGAAAAAATAATTCTATGCCTCATGTGGAACCAGAGAAGACTCTGCATAGCTCAAGGAACCTTAAGCAAAAAGAACAAATTGGGAGTTATCAGTTTACTACTCTTCAAGCTATACTACAAGGCTATAGTAACTGAAACAGCATGCCATTGGCATAAGAACAGAGACATAGACCAATGGAACAGGACATAGAACCCAGTTATAAAACCATCCTCATATAGCCACCTGATCTTTGACAAAGCAGATAAAAACATACACTGAGGAAAAGAATCCCTGTTAATAAATGGTGCTGGGAAAATTGGATACTCACACGTAGAAGACTGAAACAGAATTTGCACCTTTCACTTCTCACAAAAATCAACTAATTATGGATAATAGACTTAAACCTAATGCATGAAACCATAAAAATTCTAGAAGAAAATGTTGCAAAAACTCTTATAGACATCGGCCTAGGCAAAGAACTTATGAAGAAGACCCCAAATGCAATCATAAAATCAATAAAAATAAATAAATAGGATCAGATCAAATTAAAAAGATTCTGCACAGCCAAAGAAACTATCACTAGAGCAAATAGATAACATTCAGAATGGGAGAAAATATTTGCATGCTATACATCTGATATAAGGGTGATAACTAGGATCTATATAGAACTCAGGATAATCAGAAAGAAAACAAATCAAACCACCCTATCACAAAGTGGGCAAAGGACATGAACAGAAACTTTTCAAAAGAATATAGTCTAATGGCCAAGAAATATATGAAAAAAAATGCTCAGAATCTCTTATCATCAGGGAAATGCAAATCAAAACCACAGTAAGATATCACTTAACTCCAATGAGAATAGCTTTTATCAAAAAGTCACAAAACAACAAATGTTGACGTGGCTGTGGAGAGATGGGAACATTCATACACTGCTGGTGGGACTGCAAACTAATACAAACTCTATGGAAAGTAATATGGAGATACCTAGAAGAACTAAAAGTAGAACTACCATTTGATCCAGCAATCCCACTACTGGGCATCTACCTGTGTGGGAAGAGAAAAAAAGATATTCTGTAAAAAAGACATCTGCACTGGAATGTTTATAGCAGCACAATTCACAGTTGCAAAGATGTGGAAACAACCCAAGTGCCCATGAATACAAGAGTGGATTAATAAAATGTGATACATGTGTACCATGGAATTCTACTCAACTAGAAAGAGCAATGGTGATCTAGAACCTCTTATATTATTCTGGATAGAGAGTGAGCCCATCCTTCAAAGTGAGGTATCACAAGGATGGAAAAACATGCACCACATATACTTGCCATGAAATTGGTACTAACTGACCAACACTAAGGTGTTCACATGGTAGTAATACTCATTGGATGCTGGTCAGTTGGGGGACTTGGGGAGTAAACCCACAACTAATGGAAGCAGAATACACTGTATGGGGGATGGATATGCTTGTAGCCCTGGCTTGGGTGGGGCAAATACATTACATGTAACCAAAATGTTTGTGACCCTATAACATCCTGAATTAAAAAAAAAAAAAAAAAAAAAAAAAAGACTTTTGCTGTGCAGAAGCTCTATAATTTAGTCAAGTCTCATTTATTTATTTTTGTTTTTGCTGTAATTTCTATTGGGGTCTTGCTGTTAAATTCTTTGCCTAGACTGATATCTAGAAGAGTTTTTCCTACATTTTCTTCTAGAATTCTTATGTTTTCACACTTTGCATTTAAGTCTTTCATCCATCTTGAATTAATTTTTGTGAGTGGTGAGAGATAGGGGTTCTGTTTCATTTTTTGCAGTTAGCTATCCAATTTTTTCAGCACCATTGACTGAATAGGGCTTCTCTTCCCCTATGTGCATTGTTGTCTGTTTTGTCAAATATCAGTTGGTTTTAAGTAAAGGGTTTTATAAGTAGGTTCTCTATTCTGTTCCATTGCTCTATGTCTCTATTTTTGTGCCCATACCATGCGGTTTTGATTACTATTGCCTTATAGAATGGTTTAAAGTCTGGTAATATGATATCTCTAGCTTAATTCCATTTGCTTAGTATTGCTTCAACTATTTGTTCTCTTTTCTGATTCCAAGTGAAGCATAGACTTATTTTTTCTAGATCTTTGAAATATGCCATTGATATTTTGATGGTTCATGACAGGTGTCACATACACACACAGGATTGATCTAATTACAAATATTTTTGAATCTTGCCACAGAACAAGATAAATATATTGGGGTTATTCTTTCAGATATGTTATTTTGATGAATAAATATCATGGACTAACAAAATAGTTACATAATTTATTAATATATTTCAAAAAGTATATTTGACAGGTATAATTAATTTCCATTTTTTGGTTACCATAAGTCATGGATGTACAATGCAGCCACCACCAGTGCTTTGTGAAAATTACGTGATGCGTGTTGAAGCATATGAAATTAATAACTAAAAGATGTATATATTCTATGAAAATACATATTATATATCTATCTCTGAAAGAGATGAACAGAGTTTTACTGATATGCAATTTTAGGATACTGAAATAGTTTTTTAAAATGTATTTAGTAAGACTTTCTCCTCAGCATACATTCCAAAATATTTCATAATAACAATAATTAAAATTTTAAAAATGATGATCTTCAATGATAGAAAGTAATTATTATAGAAATAATCTGTGGAAGATACAGCTAAAAGCAAAGGCAAAATTATAGGGACTGAATAATTCTGGTAATCAAATGAACACTTTCCCTACTAAAAATGTTTATTTGACAACCACCTGGTTAATTAACATTTTCAAAATCATCGCAAAAACAGTTGCAAATCATTTTAAAATAAGCAAATATATTAGCTAAAATAAATGAGCAGAATACCTTTCAAAATAATTGAGAAAACTATTCTTAAGTACCACAGAAGACCCAATCAATAAATATTTGTGGAAATATACCATACAGGTAAACAGGTAAGGGAGAGATGCAGGAATATCAGTACTAATTGATACTGTTTGCATCTTCTCAAAATATTACCTAATGTTTAAGCTCCATGAGATCAGTGACTTTATTTTTTTTTTTTTTGCCACTATATACACAGACATAGTTCTTGGCACATTGTAGGTGTTAAATAATTATTTGTTGAATAAGTGAATTAACAGATGAAAAACTTCTGAGACTCAACTTTGCAATGGGACAATACATATTTACTCCTTTTCAATATATGATGTTCACTTACTCTTAATCTCTATAATCCTACTGAGTCCATGAGTTGCAAGGATATTTTCCAAGGTAAAAGGGCAAAAATAGTGCTAAATTGCTGATGGGTGCCTAGCAGATCTTTCTTTCTCTCTCTCTCTCTCTCTCTCTCTCTTTTTTGCCCTATTTAATTAAATAACATGTTGTAGCCTGGGGGACCCGGAACACTTAACATATGGGTTAAAGTGTTCCTCTTGGTGTTTCACTGTAACACTGCACAGTAAAATTTTGTGAATTCCAGGAAAACAAATAAAAATAGTAATACAGTTTCTAGTCTACCTCTGTAACCACTAATTTTCATTTTCACTTATGGCATAACCATCTTGAGAGTTCTTATTACAAAATTTAAATTCCTGAATCAACAGAGCAATTCAAACAGCAAACTGTTCAACCCATCAAAGAGTTTTGTGTTGCAGAGGGCAGCAAAAGGACAGGAACCTCTTCCAATTCATTCTTACCATCTCAAGAAACTAACACACTGTGTCTGGTATCATAAACCCAGCAAACTTTAATAGCAAACTTTGCTATTAAAGGTCACAGAGTTCTTAGAACAGGTCTTATCAGCCCCTAGCGTCAGCCCTCATACCATACGTTCAAGATTTAATAAGAGATGACTTGTCAATGCTGCTAACTCTTTGAATGTGATAAATTGGTAAAAGATGAATGTTATCAATGATTATGGAATTGAAAACATTTTTGAAAAAGAATATAAAATAGTTTTAAGAAGAGAGTATCTAGTTCTAGTAGAAAAAAGATATAAAAGACCCAATTTAAGATAAGTGGGTAAGGATGTTTCCTTATTGAGGATAATTTAATGGGTAGGTTAAGAAAATCAATGCCCACAATGCAAGAAGAAAGGCTGGGATACAATACAAAACAAAGTCAACTTTTTTATTTGGTATTGTGTAACTACCTAACAGTTACCTCTTAAGTATAAAACCAGCCCAGGGTAAATGTACTGAATTCTATGGAGCTTGGTCCTGGAATTTTAAAATTGTTATTTTGAAAAAGTTTAATTCTGTTTGTTTTTTCCCTTTTTTTTGAAACTTTTATCGGGTGGTGGGCAAATGGGAGGGGGAAGGAGGGGAAGAATGTACACTTACAAAATAGGTGTGATGAGCACCACCTGAGGGTAGGATATGCTTGATGTTTTGGTAAGGCGGGGGGAGGCGGTGGTCGTGGGGAGGAATGGCAGGGGCAATATATGTAACCCTAACAATATTTTTACCCCCATAACATGAAAAAAAAATTAAAAAAAAAATTTAATTCTGCATAAGGTACTGCAAGTGGTATAGTAGGTGTCAGGTCAAGATTAAATGAATAAATAAATATCTAAAATATTCTTCAGGACATATATAAGGCTCCTTGGTTATTTTTGTTTGATTGTCTTATGAGTTTTTTTTTTTTAAATCAATATTCCAGGTCATGTGAAATAAAATTATTGGGATAGACTCTGAATGGCATTTGAGTTTCCTATTCCTCAATTGGAAATATTAAGGCTGAGCTGTGTTTTGAATTCTGCCTGCTTCTCTCTATAAATATGGGAATAGCATAAAGAACACAGCTTTCTTAAAGTTAATGGAAAAGAAGGAAAACCAAAGAAAGCAACTACTGGCAGGGAGCAACCCAGGTTTCTCAGATCTTCACAGGGCACAGTAAACAACCCTGCTGTCACTATCTGCAGCTCTGGGAAACACAGCCTGTTAACAAAGATCCTGAGGATGATACAGATCCTCCAGGTGACTTAAGTCTTTGTGTAAGGAAATATAGCTTTGCCTTCAGTCAAATAGTCTATTCCCTTGCTTTATCCTTTGAACTATAGATGCATACCAACCCCATCTATTGAGATGTGGTTAGAGAAGAAAGACATTCTGGATTTTTTGAGTCAGTGCCAAATTAAAATATTTTTGTTCCATTTGTTGGTGTATGTACCCTAGAGTTAGATCCTGAAAATAATGTCCCCTTGCACCTGACACCACTGGACATTAAAAATTCATACTTCATCACCGACGGTGGCAGGGAAAGAAAGAAAGTTTTTCTTAGAATTTCTAAGTCTCACCCGAATTTCAGGGTTTTTTTTCTATGTTTGTTTTTTAGAAAGAATTCAGGCTTTGCAACATCGAAGAAATCAAGTTAGTGAAGAGGCTGGCAGAAAATATAGATTTTTTTTAGATAAAGGATATTTGAAGATGATGGATTAAGCTTGAGCACATCTGTGAAACTTCTGGAGTGAGACTGATATAGCTATACATCTAAATTACTAGAATGATCTTGTTTCTCATCTTTGGAGCAGTCAGAAATGACCCTAAAATGACCATGGGCACTGAGGGTAAACATAAGATAGATGCTTTTATCCTCCATTACTTGTTATGCTGTATACAGCATATGTGAATGTGTGTGTCTAAACTTTCTCGGTATCTCCCCTATCCCACTATATCATGAGCATCTTTGGAGATGCATTTTTAATGTTTATGTTATAAAGCATAATATGGAATAGGCACATAATAAATACGTGTTTGTTGTGTCAATGCATATATATACATTAATGAATGTTATTCCCAAGACAGGAAAAGTAAACAAGTAAAAAAGTAAATAAAGCAATAATTATGTTGGTTTTAGCCAACATATATGAATATTTTTGTAAAGAGGGTAAAATCTTGGCTGTGAAAACAGAATGAAAGTTGCATTGAGCTAATTCAATTTTCTAGCTTCTGTGTAAAACACAGTGGGAGATTTGGCATGATTGCCTAGCAACTTCTTACCAGAGATTTCTTGAAAATGGACCTGAAGAAATAATTCTAACACACTGTTGTACAGAGTTAATTTTATAGCTCAGGTACTGTTAGTTCTTGATTATTTAATTCAATTTCATAATATGACTTGATTTATGACTTGTTATGGACTACTTGGCTTGCCTCTGAGTAACATAGAACAAGAAATCTTCTCCATTTGCCTCAATTCAATCATACCTTTGCCTTATCTCTGCCACATTCAATCCTGAAGAGATAAAGGTGAGTCAGCTTTGTAAAGGCATAGACAGATAGAAATGCATATGGAAAACATGAAACCACAGAACCTACTTATCTGGAACCAGGTCAAGCCATGGGGAAAAGCCATATGTAGCAAAGACGATCACTTTTGGTGGTACTGGAACTTGACGATACTGGGAGTTTACTGTACCCAGTATAACCAATTGTGTTACTTGCTTCCAGATTAAAATCTGTAGAAACTTGCATTGCCTATACTAATTCATGGCCTCTCACCAGATATATCTGACAGACTTATCTTCTCAAGTATAATAAATATTAGCCCTCATGGTATTTTAAATATTGGATTATATATCAACACTTAAAATTTGGGATATTTCACAAACAAAATGTGTATTTCTACACTTCTTGAAAAATTGGAAGTTCTGGCAACACTGGGTGATTACATTTGGAGCTTGTTAGTAGCCACTTCCTTTAGACAAAAGAGACATTCTCCAGTTCACCACAATCCCCATTGCTCCTAAATGATCAAGCATCTTTCATGTAATGACTTTTTTCAGAAACACAAAAGGTAGGGGATTGAAACAGTGGTGCGTTAGAGCCAGCTTGTACTGGCTCAAGAGAAACAGTATGTGCACCTTTTCCCAATTTCAAGGTCAATGCCATCATGCTGGTAGTTTGAATCAGCCACATTGGGAATATATACAGGACAGAAATCTGCAAATATTGTCAGTGTCTTCACTCAATCTAAGAAATTAGCCATTAAATCTTTACCAGCACAGCAATGGATTGAGGTAAAATGAAGAGCACATACCCACATGAAGGGGACAGCTGCAATTCACAAGCCATTTAACTTATATTTGTTACCTGCATTATAGAATAAAATCATAATTCACAATAATATATTGGACCTATCATAATTTACCTCTACTTATTTTTCAAACACAATAACAAAGAGTTCATTCCAAGCATACTGAAGTGTTTGCCATTTCTAAGACAGGACCATTTTTCTCTTGATTTCTTTGTAAATATTGTTTCCTTTTCCTAGAATAACCTTTCCATGTTGTTCATCTGACCAATTCCTGTCTTCCCTCTAATATTCAATTCAGGTATCTTACTTTGTGATGAGTTATATCGTTAACTAGTATGGAAGCATATTTCTATGTTTCACCTCTATGCTTCTTATCATGTGTAAAGGAAATTGCATTTGTATAGGTAACAGGTTTCTTACACCAAACTAAGATGGCTGCCACAGTGTTTTTCCCAGCCCAGACCCCCTTGTTAGTTGCCCTTCTGGGGAGGCAAGAATCAGCACACTTATGTAACCAAGGTGTTATCTCCTGTGTGATTACACTTTCCCATGGCATGTTGCCACTATTGTTCAGAGCCACATATAAGTACTCACCATCTTCTCGGCCATGCTCTTTACCACTGCTATATCCCCCCGACAATAAAGAGCACGTCTCACCTGCCTGCTCACACCCACTTTTTCTTCCAATCTCCAAAGCCTGTCCCAGAGCACAAGATAAGCTACAGGGTATCCTCCTCACACTTGGCGTAGTCAGTAGGATCCCAAGGGATAAGTATTCCCTCCACCCCGGCAGGGGAGGACATGTGGCCTCCTGTGGACTTGTGGCAACCAGTGGCAGCGGTTCCGATGTCGTGGGCCCCTGCCACGGGGTTGGAGCAGGTAGAATGTACTCCCGCCATCCTGGAAAAGGCCTTGAGGCCTTGGAGGAGTTGCTGCAGCCTAGGCAATGAGCAGCAGCTGGGTGGGTGGGCTGGCTCTTCCTCACAGCCCTCTGGGAGCAGCATAAGGATGCCCTGTGGCAAGCAGGTAAGGGAGTTACAAGAGACAGAGGAAAATTTGGAAGCCTGCCTACAGGAGTTGGAGAAAGAGTTAACCAGCGGTCTGACCTTGGATGCTGAGGAAACTGCAAGTATGCAGGAGACTGAGGGCAGGGCCCCTCTGCTTAGAGCCCGGCTGGTATAAAACAGAGAATGGAGCATGCGCAGCCCATGGGGCTGGAGGGTGGCGCAGGCGCACCTACAGTAAGGAAGCATATCTCTTTCTCTGCCTACACCACCACGGAGCTGTGGGAGCTGGGAAATCAGTGCAAGCAGGGCGTTCTGGGAAGCCTGTGCCTGCCTGGCTGTTGCACTTATGGACTTATAGGATGAAGGGACAGACAGCGTCCTGTGCTTCCCAAGGGAAATGGAACAATTGGCATCCATAACTCTACATCCTCTCCCGAGGCAGAGGCTACAGACAAGTCATCGCTGAGGTGAGGGCCACCATTCCTTGCTTGAATGGCTTATGGCAGCTGCCCGCACAGTATGGGATGACACCAGAGAACTACCTGAAACTGTAAGTAGACTTCATACACTGACCTAATTCATATTCTTCAGGAGTTGGGAACGTACCAAGCCATTTTTATGGTAGATAACTGGTGGGGGCCAATGAGGAACCCTTTGCTACACGCATGAGTGACCTAATCTTAGCTACAATTCCCCCTTGTTTGTTTGGCTTGCTGGCAACTGTGCTCACTCCCTATGTGGAGTAATGGATACATGAGGTCCCCACTGCCATGACAGCTCTGGGAGATGCTGAAGAGCTGAAAGGGGGGAAGGGACTAGTACTTATGCTACAAGGACCCAATAAGGGCCCACAAGCTCAGGGCCCCCTGCAGAAGAAGGCAGTACAAGGGGCCCAGATGTGGCTAGACCTCCTACTAGCAGGAGTAGATAAAGAGAAAATAGAAAAACAACCTAATGAGATATTGCTGGCTTTGTGGAATCAGCTGGCTCCCCACCAGCAATTCATTAAAGCACCCAAGAGGTAGAGAACTGAGATGCCCACCACAGAGACCCAAGTGCACAGCTGTGAGATTTTATAGTTGAAAATTCCTCTTTGATATAGACTAGGGGTTAGGCCAAAGCACCCAGTTAGAGGGGACCCCAGATGACCAGAGCCCACATGTGGAACTTGCTATTCATTTGTTCCCTATGAATGTGCAGTGGCTTTTGGCCTTGGTGGACACGAGAGCTGACTGTTCCCTAATTTATGGAAACCCTGAGTGGTTTGCTGGACACACAGCCTACATAGATGGCTATAGTGGGAAAACTGTTAAACAAATGACTATTCCATTGGGGAAATGGTGTTTGGGCCCCAGGCCTTACACTGTGTATGTGTCCCCATGAAGGGATATATTCTGGGTGTTGACATCCTTAACCATAACCACCTCCGTGGGTGACTTCCGCCTCCAGGCTAGGGTTGTGAAGCCGGTGGTGTGTAGCTACCCCCATCACCCATCGCAGGTTCTGCCCATAACTCGTCCATGCAGTATTGTTTACCCAGAAGACATGAAGAAATTTCACAAATCATATTGCAGCTGGAAAAGGTTGACATAGTGCGCCCTGCTCACAGTCCATTTAACTCTCCTGTTTGGCCAGTTAAGAAACCAGATGGAACTTGGAGAATGACAATAGACTAAATTTGTTGGAACAGTGGAGTTGGGTGGTGAACAACTCCCAGGTCCAGGGACCTGGCTTGTCAGTCAAATTCTTGGGTGTTGTGTGTTCAGGTAAGACAAAAGCAATCCCCAAGACAGTCATAGGTAAGATTTAAGCCTTCTCCAGACCCACTACAGTGAAACAGTTACAAGTGTTTGTGGAGCTTTTGGGGTATTGGCACATATTTATTCCCCACTTGCCTCAACTGTTGTGGCCATTGCATTCATTGTGTGCAAAGGGGGCACAGTGGAAGGGGTCTTCAGAGGCAGAGGCCTCTTTTATGGCAGCCAAGAGGGCTATTGCACAGGCCCAGATACTTTGAGTAGTAGACCACTTGCAGCCGTTTGACCTCAATGTGACAGTTGACTCAAGCAGGATGGGCTGAGGTTTGTGGCAACGCCAGCATAAGCAATGGGTCCCTATTGGGTTTTGGTCCCAGACTTGGAAAGACTCCCAGAAGCACTATTTCTTGGTGGAAAATCAGCTGGCAGCTTCGTATGCCACCCCTCAGGAATGTGAAGCTATAACTGGGCAGTCTAAGGTGCTAGTGTGCACCACATACCCCATAGCAGGATGGGTGAGGTTATAGATAACCAGCCCATGATCAGGGATAGCCCATACACTCAGGTGTCCTCAAACTATGGCCCGCGGGCCACATGCAGCCCACCAAGGACATTTATCCAGTTCCCCAGGTGTTTTTGCCACCGCTGCCTGTCCTGCTTAGCAGCCGACTGGTCCTGGGCCCACAGCGCGCATGTGTGGAATGTGCGCCACACTCTCCAACAGCCCTCCAATGGTCTGAGGGACAGTGAACTGG
>VSMD01033116.1:0-68203 GCA_008750895.1 Mirza zaza
TTTTTTTTTTTTTTTTTTTTTTTGAGACAGAGTCTCACTTTATTGCCCAGGTTAGAGTGAGTGCCGTAGCGTCAGCCTAGCTCACAGCAACCTCAAACTCCTGGGCTCAAGCAATCCTGCTGCCTCAGCCTCCCAAGTAGCTGGGACTACAGGCATGTGCCACCATGCCCGGCTAATTTTTTCTATATATATTAGTTGGCCAATTAATTTCTTTCTATTTATAGTAGAGATGGGGTCTCGCTCTTGCTCAGGCTGGTCTCGAACTCCTGAGCTCAAAGGATCCGCCCACCTCGGCCTCCCAGAGAGCTAGGATTACAGGCTTGAGCCACCGCGCCCGGCCCACACACACATTTCTGAATGAGGTTTACTAAACTTACCTTATGCTGAGAATCTTTGTGTCTGTACAAAATAACTAGGGGAAGTTATTAGGTAGAGCTCTAACACATCAGTAAAGAAGTCATGAGTTGAGTCACATGTCAGAATTTAGCTTAATCAAGGCTGAAGGCCTTCTAAGCTAATAATATTTACAGCAGTTTTAGCTCTATTTTACACATCCTTGGTAAAAAGAGGGTAAGAATCAAATTAAACCTACCTGGCTTAACATTTGAGAATATCTTTCAATGCTAAAATGCACTGAATTCTCTATTATAATAGCATTTATCTTTTCTTAATATATTTATAAATTAAAGGGATGCAATGCTGACAAATTTTAAAGACAGCTAGAAATAAAAAATTAGTCTCATTCAAGCTACTGAAGTAAAAAAGAGAATTAATAAATTCATTTCATACTTGAAAACCAGAACCCCCCCTTAAATGAAACCATTGACTCTAGAGGAAGACACGATTAATTCCAAAATCTTATTCCAAAGTATTTCTATGTAATACTGGAAGATTCTAAGTGTGTGAAGTACTCCACTGGTCCTAAGTCAGGGGTACATTCTATTAAATGTTTGACAGTCTGGCCCTTCGAAAATGATGTGACAAAGACTGTCCAAGACATAGCTGCTAAACTAACAAGTGAGGGATGGGAATTGATCCAAGTTGTACAGATAATCTTTGCCATGGAATCTGAGATACTAAGAACTTTTAATTTGCCTGGATAACAAAATTCGACTCTCTTCAGTTTTCTCATCCTATTCAGAAGTGTCCTTCTGGAGAGGAAGAGTTATAAAATGAAGAGTGAAAGCCAATAAGCCTTTGTCTCCTAGTTCTTTTCCACTTACTCAAAATTTCAGATGAAGCCAGGAAGAGTGTTCAGCACTACTCTGGTGATCTGATTGCTACAATAAGCCCTTTCTTCCAGTTAGTTGTAATTCTCCTGAAGTACTTAAGGAAAAGACCACGTCGGCTGAAGGCAATTATCTTCCAATTGTTATTATGGCAGTGTTTGAAGCTAATTATAAACATCTGTAATTTCTGAAAGAAAAGAAATATACAACAAACAAAAACAGCCTCCCTTCTATAATAACTTACATAATGGCAACTATGATATCTTTGTAAATGATTCAAAAACAATATAAATAAAATTCAAAAAATATTTGAAATAGTTAACAATATACTACTGCAATGAGACAACTCAGCTGTCAATACTCATATACAATGAAAGAGATGTCATACATGTATGTATGTCATACATACATACCCACACAATTTTATTTTAACAGATTTATGTATTTAAAGGAAAGAAAATTTTAAAAAAGGTATAGAGTCAAAATCCAGAAATTTGTTCAATGGAAAAGAAAAAGCTTCTACATTAGCTATAAAAATAAAGAAAAGGTTCTGCGGGTTATTTATGTTCTGCAGAAATAAAGACTAGATTTCCCACACTGGGGATTATTCTATCAGTGGGATGCTTTTTAATCTTCAGAAGTTAATAGCGCTGTTAATAAGACTGTAGAATAAAACAAAAGATGGCAATTTATATATTTAGATCATAGCCATGTAAATACAAAATTTAAAAAGAAAATACACCATTATTGGTGGGGAGACAATTTATTTTTCCACAGTTTGCTACTTTTCTTTAATGAGCATATACTACTTCAACAATGTAGGAAATAATCTATGTTAATTTTTAAAATTTTTCATATCTTCTATAAAATACTAAAACTGTAGACTGAGAATCAATGTCAGCAAACTGAATCAGAAGAGAGATTTAGCTTTTTCCATGGAAGTGTGGATCTCTAAATTTTTTAATTCATAGAAATGCCAATTTTTATTGAATACACTCAGAAAATTTTTGTGAACATGATGTAGTTAACAGGTTATTGATAATTTATAATAGAAAATACAACATGCCCAATTAAGACAAATTAAATATACTTAGCTAAATCTGTGTCTGATTGTTTTTTAAAAACACAAATAATGCCTATAATATTTTGAATGCTCACATATTTGAGAATCTCTAAGATTCAGAAGAATGGCATAAAGCAATTTAGAAATCTTTGTTACTATTTCATTGCTTAGAATATGTGTAGGCAATGAAAAAGTTTACATTAAAAGTCAGTTTCATAAAATTATTAACCATTTGTTTCTAAAATTGATATCTGGAGATATGTTGTTGCAATATATATTTTTGATATGGAATAATTGGTAAATAAATTTATTACATTGAGAGATAATTATGAGCATGAAAATGTCCTACCACATTAAAACAAATTGAACCATAAATCTCTACATATGAAAGTCATCAATTATGCTTATTAGCTAACACAGGTCTATTTGAAATCATGTGTTTTATTCTCCTTTCATTCAAGACTTCCTATAATGTTTTGTATAGTGCTGACTGTACTAATTGTACTTACTGAATTCAGACATTCATTCACTGAAATGAAAGCTTAATAGTCTAAACAGTTTTAACTGATCTCCATTTATCCTAAAGGTACAAGAATAGAGTAAGTAAAATTGGCATTTTTATACACCCATTATAATTATCACTTGATCTAAATTAATAATCTATATGCACACTTAACATCATCTTATTTAGACCCATAGGACCTTTACTATTTTGGAGCTATTATAAATTCAAGTGCCACAAATCTATAAAATAAAAAACTGAAGCTTAGAGTATTTAATAACGGTTTGGATGGTTGTTTCTGGTCCTGTTCCCATCACCACAGGAAAGTGTAATGCAGAATTTCATTACAGGACTTAAATGAGACAACTAGCAGCTACAGTAGCAGTCATTTTCATTAGTGTATGTGATCTGGAGACACAGATATAATAGCATACTTTTCATATTAAATACTGATGTCTTGGCCGGGCGCGGTGGCTCAAGCCTGTAATCCTAGCTCTCTGGGAGGCCGAGGTGGGCAGATCATTTGAGCTCAGGAGTTCGAGACCAGCCTGAGCAAGAGCGAGACCCCATCTGTACTATAAATAGAAAGAAATTAATTGGCCAACTAAAATATATATAGAAAAAATTAGCCGGGCATGGTGGCACATGCCTGTAGTCCCAGCTACTTGGGAGGCTGAGGCAGCAGGATTGCTTGAGCCCAGGAGTTTGAGGTTGCTGTGAGCTAGGCTGACGCCACGGCACTCACTCTAGCCTGGGCAATAAAGTGAAACTCTGTCTCAAAAAAAATAAATAAATAAAAAATAAAAAAAATAAATAAATACTGATGTCTTAGTCATAGACCTAACAGTGGTTCCAGCTATACATTTTAACAACATGACCTTAAAATCAACTCAACGTTGCATCAATGATACGTGTTTTGAATGGAAATTTATTTTGACTTCCATCTCTATAAGGAATATTGAAAGTTAGCAATATTGTTCCAGATTTAAATTTGCTTTATCTATATCCAATGTGAGTACAAATTAATTTCATTTACAGGGTCTTATAAACTTATTTATTCATGAGCATGGGTGCCCAGAATTTCAGGATTTTTACAAATTTTTCTTCCTATCAGTTTTCAATATGTTATTTAAGTGTCAAGCAGACACAAAGGAAAATAAAGAATCCTTACAGTAATCACTCCCCTAGGGAATAAAGAACCTTCCTTTCCATTTTCTGCACATAAGCAATGATCATGCAGAAATCTGGAATATAAAGAAAGTTAAAGGATATGGAAAGGCATGGTATTACATAATTTTTAAACGTAGCTTTCTCACTAGACTGTCCTATTAGATACTTCCACTTAAAAAATTCTAGTTAATTACAGAGCAATTAATAAAAGAACAGATCATCTCATTACAATCCTAAAGGTGAACTCATTTTTCATATATTTAATAAGGAATAAGAAAATATTTTTATATTTTTGTCTAGGTCCTTTATCTCCATCGAGAAAACAATAGAGCAATTCTCAGCCTTAAATTTTTCTCTAATAAAAGCAATAAAATATTTTTCTTTACAAAATTGGAAAAATAATTAATACCTGTGGTCAAAGAAGCTTGAAAAGATCAGTGTGGCAGAAAAACAGAAACAGGAAAAAAATGGCAACCCTATTATTAAAGAGCATATTTCACATCTAAGGGCTAAAAAATGAAGAATGATGAAACTCTAAGATCACATGAGCAAAGTTTACTAGTTACTAGAATATTGTTTAAAATCTTTTCAATGCTGAAGAGTTTTTTTTTTTTTTTTTTTGAGACAGAGTCTTGCTCTGTTGCCTGGGCTAGAGTGCTGTGACGGCAGCCTAGCTCACAGCAATCTCAAACTCCTGGGCTCAAGCAATCCTTCTGCCTCAGCCTCCTGAGTAGCTGGGACTAGAGGCATGCGCCACCATGCCTGGCTAATTTTTTATATATATTTTTAGTTGTCCGGCTAATTTCTTTCTACTTTTAGTAGAGACGGGGTCTCACTCTTGCTCAGACTGGTCTCAAACTCTTGAGCTCAAACAATCTGCCCGCCTCGGCCTCCCAGAGTGCTAGGATTGAAGAGATTTTAAATAAGTACAATCCTACCTCCAATTTTCATTTTATTAAAATGATAAGTCACTGTTGAAATAACAAGAACTTTTTCTAGAGAATTTTTTTTAAGAATTCCTTAAATTCTTAAGGAATAGAAGGTTAAGATCATCTTTATGAAACCTGTACCATAGAAGTGTCATAGACCAACCACAGGATACTCTTGCAATGTCTTGCAAACAAGTAGTTTAGCATTTTCTCTTTTACAAAGGCTTTGTGCCTAGCAGAGTTGGAATGTAAGAAGCCAAAGAAGACAGTTCCAGATCCTTTCTTCCTCAGGAATACACAATATATAACAACAGGCTGTGTTCTTTCTAGTTTCTAGAAGAAATAGTAGGTTTTGTTTGATTTTGGTCAAGGGTGAGAGAGAAGTAGGTGCACAACAAATACAAATTCAGTCTCTGATTATTTTAATGGTCACTGTTTTTATTTACTTATTCCGAAAATATAAGAATCCTACTGTGATGAAAACAAATTCTTTGACATTTACATATTTCTTAGTCCTAGTATACATGACTTTGATTTCTATTTCATTTGAATGAATAGTAAGGCAGGTAGAAATTTCAGAAAAGCTGATTATTTTTAGGTTTTTTTTTTTTGTAAGCTCAGTATTTTAAAACCTAAGATAGTCATTTTCAAAGAACATAAAGAATAACGATTTATAGAAATAAAAGCGTGATAAACCTAAGAGTTAGAAAAAACTCAGAAATCATGGGCTAAATCATTTAAACCAAAAATTCCACATTTAGATCTACTACAATCTAATACAAGCTCAATATAAGCAAAGTGCTTATTATAAGCCAAGGTAAATTTCTTTTGTTGATCCAAAAGCATAGCAGTCATAAGGGATTAAACGTTATAACTACTAACAACCATTCACTTTTCAGAGATCTTTAAAAATTTTTTAAAGTCCATCTGATATATTAGAGAAATAGGACAGTTTCATCTAAGATGAAATTTTAAAAATTTCAGTATATAAAACATAAAATAGATTTACTCATGGATCTTTCGGAGACATAAATAACATTTTCCCTAATACTTGTGAGAAAAAATACACAAAATTATGTTTACTATAAAAATTCTTCTAATGTCTGAATTAATCCATAGCACTTTATAATAGGGATATAGCATATGGATATGCTAATTAATAAGTAAATATAATGACTATAAAAATCAATTTTGTCTGCACTGTTTTGCAGAAAGTTATATAAATGAAACAACAAAAAGTAAATCAAAGAAAGATCACTGTTTGTTTCATTCTCAAACTATAAATTATTTCACTATCTAACCTTCCATGACAAATCATGATTATTTTTTATAATAGCAGTTTCACCTATATGATTTTGGAATATAACAACAAATTCACACTGCTTCAAGTTACATAACTTTATTATTGTTGTTAAAATAAATTTGACAAAAATATCTTTAAAATGCTAAATAAATATAAAACATTGAATAGCTATTACTATTTTTTTTACACAAGGGAATTACATTATAGCTCAGAAAATTTACAGAGATCATTCAAAAATATTTTGCTAATAAGCATAAAATTTAAAACAAAACTAATGAACATTAAAAATTATATTTAATTCAAAAACCAAGCTGTGTAATACAAAGATACAAAATATATAAAAGCAAATCTATACTATAATACGCAGTATGCCCTATTTTGGATATAATATACATTTTTTCTGTGCTTAAATAATGCAATCATTTTGCTTTATGAAGCTGTGTAGAAAAACATTTCAAAAAGTATTTTACCTCCCTAAAAACGGACATATGGGCATTATGGTAGCAGTCATGTAAAATATTCCAAGTAAAATGATAGAGAACAAATGAATTTTAACGGTTTAGATCTGACTAATCATCATCATCCTCATCACTACTGCTACTGTGAGTCATATTCCACTCCCTGAAGACCTGAATTTTCTGTAAGCATGGTAAAGGAAAAAAGAAGCACAAAGGTTAGTTATATATGGTAAATGGCTTGGAAAACATGTAAAACTATGAAGTGTTCAAGGAGTCATAATTTTACAGCAGATTTTCAGCTGTGACTCAGGCTGTAATTATGGATATAATATTCCATTACTTAATAGACCTAAGACTCAGTTCCATTGGTTGGTACAAACTCAATATATAAAATGGTTTGATGGTACCTATAAAGTACTCTATGAATACATGAAGATTATCATTCTATTTCTTTAGTAGGCAATTTTGACTACTAGGAAGTGCTATAATAATGTGCTACATACTAGTTAGAAAGGTACTCAATGAAAGAATGTATTTTGTATTTAATTATTACATATTGGTGTATATAATTTAGTGAACATACCACCTTTTTTAGAAAAAAAGAAAAGGAGAAACATTTGAAAATATCAAACATTTTCTAAGGCACCGTCATTAAATCACTCAGATGGAATGTAGGCACATGAGATTTTAAATCCATTTTATATATCATCTAATTATTTTCCATAGTACTGGTATTCATATACTTTAAAAAGTTTGCTAATAATACACTATAAATTTGATTCAAAAACCACCACTCCAATCAAAACAACTACCCACTTCTTACATCTGTAGGAAAATAATGCTAACTGCAAACATCCCAAGGCAACTGCCAAATTCCTATAGGTATTCTAGCTAATACTGTGTAAATAGTCTTGCTGAAGTAATGATTGACAGGTATTGTAGATGATAAGAATTGTAGATTTTTAGTCACTTAAATAGCTCTTTTAGCAATTAATCCTAAGACTGGTCTACTAAATACTCATCCTTAAAAATATATAGTTAAAAGTCATGCCTTTAAATACAAAAGTTTAAAGCTTCAGAAAATAATTAATGAAGGTATAGAATAAATGTACTTGTTGCTGAAATCAAATTATCAAATATGAGAAATTGCTGATATCTCATGGCTTCCTTGTATATTAAAATCTGCTCACTGATAATGAGGATATATTTCTAAACTCTCCTCATTACTCATCCTTACTTTCTGTTATTAAAATAGTTTCTCAAGACATATTTTTAGTTTTTAAAAATGTGATTTGAAAACTACTCAACTTTCAGTTTAGTAAAATGTTAGTAACATATTAATTGTGTTCTAATAAGGGAAAGCAGGTATTGGGTAGAAATATACATTTTGATTATATCAGCCTTAGGTGACTTCTGCAATTTTTCTACTTTCCAAAGAACAATGTAACACTGTTACTGTAGAGATTGCACAATATGTCCTTTAGAGCACAACCTCACAACAGACTGCCAGTTCTATCCTAATACAGAATTATTTTGATGCTTTAAAAACATTTAAAATGCCATATAAAATCACTTTGCATATTGCACATTAACTTTATGGTTACTTTTTAATATATCAGAGGGCTCAAAGAAAGATTTTAAGTATATTTTATGCAATATTATATACTCTGCACGTAGTAGGTAAAATATGAGTATTAAATCTTTACCCACATGACAATATATAAAATATGAAAAAGTATAAAGGAAGTTCCACATTTTGAGAGTCAATTATTATTATGAATATCTTTAAGTTTATATAACATAATGACTCCTTGTTTGTTTTTAAACAAGCGATTTAATTTAGTATTCCACATCTAAATCACAGAAAAGACTTTACACTGATATAGCCTATGTGTGATTACTATGTAACCTACACCCTAATTCAGATTTTAAAAAGCGAGATTTACCAAGAAAGTTGTCTAAACAGATAAAATA
This sequence comes from Mirza zaza, assembly GCA_008750895.1. Taxonomy (NCBI): domain Eukaryota; kingdom Metazoa; phylum Chordata; class Mammalia; order Primates; family Cheirogaleidae; genus Mirza; species Mirza zaza. The sequence goes on from VSMD01033116.1 coordinate 8,629, forward strand.
TTCTACCCTCAAACTGTCCATTGTTCCAAAGGGTAATTTTCTTCATTAAAAGATACTGGTTTGCATGTGAACTGCTTATAAAATCTCACAAGGTTTTATACAAACTATACTAGAATAAAGTAGGAGGAGGGTCATGGCCATTTGAGCATTTTTAAAAGCAAAGCATAAGAATCTGAGAGTAACTGGCAATAGTAGTGTTTCTGAGTTTTGTTTTTCTTTCATCATGCCTAACTGGATAAAAGGATTATATCTGGTACAAAAGCTACTAGTGGTTTGATAAACAGAAGGAAGTACCACAAAAAGAAATGGTTAATTGGCTAAATAAGCACCACCAACTATGAGGACATATAAGGCACATTGGCTTTCAAAAAAATCTGGCAAATCCAGTATAGCACTAAGAATATCCTATAAAAAGATCAGATTCACTAAAATTCCTATTAAAAGTTACCAATACAAAAGCTTTTCTTTGTACTCAAAATACTGAAACAGCAGTACGTAGTTTGTAAATTTTTAGACTAAAATCTATTGTTGGTTTTCACTTGCAAAGTCATGCATTAACTGTTTTCATATCAAACTTTTTGATGCCTGTAAGAAAGAAAAAAAAATCTTATAGTAAATAAATGTACATTAAAACCTAAGTAAATGTAAGAAACTTACAAATGGAATTAAGCAAAACATATAAAAGCCCAAATAATCCAACATATAAAGCATTAAATTGCTACTTTAAAAAAATCCATTTGACTTATCTTAATTTGTAAGAGATTTCTTCATTTACCTGTAACATTTGATTTCCAGTACCATCCCTCAACCTGTAAGGTCTGATAACCCCATCTTCATTAAAGAACCGAGGAGGTCGCAAACTCTCTACTTCATAAGTCTCTGTAGCTCTAGAGGAAGAAAATATAACATAATCTTAAAAATTATCCAAAAACTCATAAATATACTATAAAATACAATTACTAAAAATCTTCCTTCAGATAAAATATTACATCATTTTTCTAATTTTAAATTTATTTTCTTTCTTTTTTTTTTTCATTTTTCAGCCCGCTGTTTCTGAATTAAATTTGTTTTTATGATATAAATGATGTAATTTCTCTAGAAAAATATTAGAGGTATAAAGAAGTTTGTTAATAGATTTTATAAGACTTTGAGATAACAATCAGGATTAGCAAGTGCTGCTTTTTCTGTGTTAATCTAGTTCCTCCAGTATAGTGTTAGAAACAAAAGGGGACTGCAGTAATCCTTGTCTCATTCCTGGCTATAGGCAAAGGTTAAGAGTTCTCCATGAAGTATGTTAGCAATATACTATATGCTATAGTATATATTAGCAATTTTTTTTTGTTTTGTAAAGGCATCTTTTATCAAGCCAAGAAGCTTCATTTCTACTTTTAGTTTGCCAATAGTTCTTTTCTTGTTATAGTCTTTGAAAATCTTAAATAGGCAATGAATTTTAAATAAGTATTTTTTTTCTTGTCATCGTAGTGTTCAAATGGTTTATCTTTTTCAATCTATCAATGTTGTAAATTATATTACATGGTTTTCTAATGTTCATATACTCTCACATTTTTCATATTCCACTCTGGCTTGATGTGTACTATTTTAAACACATACACACACTGCTGCATTTGGTATGGTAATATTTTATTTAACATTTTTGTCTGTATGGTAGTGAGAATGTTCACTTGTTCATTCACTCAACAAATCACACATTCAATAAATATTTATTAAGAGAATACCACATAAGGTACCCATATGTATAAGCACAAAAATATGAATAAATCCTCCATTCAAGAGCAGAATGGGATTGCTGATGGGCTGGCGGAACCACCCTTGGGTCCAATGCTCTGCCAGGGACCCCCAGCCTTGAGCTGCCATTACAACTGGACCTGGTTTGAGCAAACGCCCAAAGCCCAGTCATCCATGACCACTGCCTATATACTCTCACCCAGCTACCACTGTCATCTCTGTGGGGAGACCCCAGGCAGAACAATCCCCCACAATGCCAACCTCCATGGAGAGGGTCTCACCTAGCCTCTAACTCAAATTCCAACAATGATCCAGGGAACAACCCACTACCTTGCACGAGGGTCATCCAGCACCGGCGAGAACTGTGGCAATCAGAAGAGAATGGAACAGACCAAACAGTTATACTACAGGATCTCAGTGCACCTGCCCCTCTCCTGCCAAGTGAACATTCCAGAGTAAGACATAAAAGCACCATGTAGAGACCTCCTCTTCTTTTAATTAAGCAGGAGAGTTTCTAGCAAAGGAGAACAGGTGCTCTGCAAACCTATTAGCGCTGAGCTGGGAGAAGAGGATTCAGACGACAAGAAACCAACAAAGAACCCTGGCAACATAAAAAAAAAGAAGTCTGATATTCCCAAGGTGTCATGTGGAGATACAATAGTGGACTCCAACCATAAGGAAATTGTTGAAATGACAGAAATAGAATTCAATATATGGAGGGCAAATGAGATCAATGGAATTGAAGAGAAAGATGAAAACCAACAAAAAGAAGCTAAAAGAGTATTTTAGGAAATCAACCAAAAAAAAAAAGAGGAAACGTTGGTAAGGAGATAGACAACATATGAAACGATACACTAGAACTTAAAGAAATGAAAGAGTCATATAGGGAATTTCAAAACATAGCAGAAAGCTTTAACAACAGACTAAACAAAGAAGAAAGAATCTCAGAGCTTGAAGACAAGCCTCTATAGCCAACCAAGTCATTCAAAGAGGCAGAAAAGAGAATAAAAAAGACTGAGCAATCACTTAGAGAAACATGGGATTATGCAAAGTGAACTAATATAAAAATTATAGGTATACCTGAGGGAGAAGAAAAAGGAGCAAAAAGCATGGAAAACTTATTTGAGAGAATTATAGAGGAAAATGTTCTTCTCTTGCCAGAGATTTAGACATCTGAATACAAGATGGTCATCAAACACCAGGAAGATTAATAGCAAATACGACATCTCTAAGACACAGAGTCATCAACCTGGTCAAAGTCAAAATGAGGGAGAAAATTGTCAAGCAGCGAGAAGAAAGCAAAAACTAACCTACAAAGGAAAACCCATCAGACTAACTGCTGACTTCACAGTGGAGACCTTATAAGCCAGAAGATATTGGGACACCATGTTCAGTCTTCTTAAACAGAACAACTACCAGCCTAGAATTTCATATCCTGCAAAACAAGGTTTCATAATTGACAGAGAAATAAAGACTTTTCAAGACAAGCAAAGACTGAGGGAAATTGTCACGACCAAACCTGCCCTACAAGAAATACTCAGAACTGCATTATACATGGATCAGCACAATAGATACCCACCAGTGTAAAATTACTCAAAAGCTGAAGGTCAATGCCCAGATACCACACTGGCTCGAGAGGTAAAACAGAGCAACAAAGTTCTTTTCAACAGAAGAACACAAATCCATTCCACTTATCAATTCTTTCAATAAACATGAATGGCTTGACTTCCCCACTCAAGAGGTATAGGCTAGCTGAATGAATTAAAAAAAAAAAAAAAGCCTAATATTTGCTATCTCCAGAAAACACATCTAACACACAAGGACTCATTTGGATTCAAGGTGAAGGAATGAAAAAAAATATTCCATGCAAATGGAAACCAAAAGAGAGAACAGGGGGAGCCATTCTAATATGAGATAAAATTGACCTTAAATCAACAATGGTAAAGAAAGACAAAGATGGTCATTATATAATGGTAAAGGGAACAATTCAACAAGAATACATAATAATCCTAAATATATATGAACCTAACACAGGAGCTCCCAAATTCATAGAGCAAATTTTACTAGATCAAAGCAAAGAGATAAATAGTAGCATTATAATTGATGGGGACTTCAATACCCCATTGTCAGAGCTGGACAGATCATTGAAGCAGAAAATACATTTAAAAAACACTGGACTTAATGTGACTCTAGAACAAATGAAACTAACAGACATTTACAGAACATTCTACCTCAAAACTACTGAATATACATTCTTCTCATCAGCACATGTGACATTCTCAAAGACTGATCATATCCGAGGCCACAAAACATGTCTCAACAAATTCTATAAATTCAAAATCATACCATATACCTTTTCTCAGACCACAGTGGAATAAAACTAGAAATCAATTACAAGAGAAACATTCAAATCTATACAAAGCCATGGAAATAAAAGGACCTGCTGCTGAATGATTATTGGGTCAATAATGATATTAAGATGGAAACCAAAAGATTCTGTGAAGTAAATGACAAAGGGACACAAACTATCAAAATCTATAAGATTAAGCAAAAGCAGTCCTAAGGAGAAAATTCATAGCCTTAAATGCATACATCAAAAAGACAAAGATCACAACTCTATAACCTAATATCACATCTCAAGGAACTAGAAAAGGAAGAGCAAACCAAACCCAAAGCCAGCAGAGAAAAAGAAATAACAAAGGTCAGAGCAGAACTAAACAAAATGGAAAACAACAATAACAAAAAATACAAAGAATCAATGAAACAAAAAGTTGGTTCTTTGAAAAGATAAATAAAATTGATAGACTGTTTCTAAATTAATGAAGAATAGAAGAGAAAGGACCCAAATAAGCTGAATTAGAAATGAAAAAGGAGATATTACAACTGATACCACAGAAATACAAAGTATCTACAAATACTATAAAAAGTGCTATGTGCATAAACTAGAAAATATAGATAAAATGGACAAATTCCTGGCAACATATAACATCCCCAGATCCAACCAGGAAGAAATAGAACTACTGAGCAGACCAATAAGGAGCAATGAAATCAAAGCAGTAGTAAAAAATTTCCCAACAACAACAACAAAACATCCCAGATCAGATACGTTCAGATATATTCACAGCCAAATTCTACCAGACTTACAAAGAAGAGCTGGTACTCATCCTACAAAAATGATTCCATAACATTGAGAAGGAGGGGACTCTCCTCAACTCATTCTACCAAGTCAGTATCACCTTGATACCAAACCAGTAAAAGACACAACAAAAAAGAAAACTACAGACCAATATCCCTTATGAATTTAGATGCAAAAATCCTCAACAAAAAACTAGCAAACCGAATTCCACACCACATCAAAAAATAATCCACCATAACCAAGTGGGTGCCATTCCAGGAATGCAAGGATGGTTCAACATATGTAAATCAATAAATATGATTGACCAAATAAGCAGAAGCAAAAACAAAGTTCATCTCAACAGATGCAGAAAAAGCATTCAACAAAATCCAGCACCCTGTCATGATAAAACACCCTAAAAAAACTAGGCAAAAAGCCATATATAACAAACCTGCAGCAAAAATTGTACTGAATGGAGAAAAGTTGAAAGCATTCCCCCTAAGAAGTGGAACAAGGATGCCCTCTGTCACCACTTCTATTCAACATAGTACCGAAGTCCTAGACAGAGCAATCAGGCAAGAGAAAGAAATAAAGGGTATCCAAATTGGGAAAGAGGAGGTCAAATCATCGCTTTTCACTGATGATATGACCTTAAATCTAGAAAATTCCAAACACTCCACTAAAAGACTCCTGGCATTGATAAACAAATTCAGCAAAGTCTCAGGTTACAAAATCAATGTATACAAACCAAGCTGAGAGTCAATACCATTCATAATAGCTACAAAGAAAATAAAATACTTAGGAATATATTTAACCAAGGAGGTGAAAATCTCTATAAGAGAACTAGGAAACACTGATGAAAGAAACTGCAGATGACACAAACAAATGGAGAAACATGTCATGCTGGTATACTGGTAGAATCAACATCATTAAAATGCCCATTTTGCCTAAAGGGATTTACAGATTCAATGCAATACCCATCAAAATACCAATGTCATATTTCACAGGTCTAGGAAAAATAATTCTATGCTTTGTTTACAATAGGAAAAGAGTCTGAATAGCCAAAGAAATCTTAAGGAAAAAGAACAAATCTGGAGGCATCACCTCATCAGACTTCAAACTATACAACAAGGCTATGGTAATCAAAACAGCATAGTATTGGTATAAAAATAGAGACATAGACCAATGGAACAGACTGCAGAATCCAGATATAAAACCATCTATCTACAACCAACAGATCTTTGACAAAGCAGATAACAACATACTCTGGGGAAAGTAAGTCCTATTCAATAAATGGTGCTGGGAAAATTGGATAGCCACATGAAGAAGGATGAGTTAGGATCCCTATCTCTTGCCATATAAAAAATTAATTCAAGATGGATTAAAGACTTAAATGTAAGGCATGAAACCATAAAAATTCTAGAATAAAATGTAGGAAAAACTCTTCTAGCTATCAGCCTAAGCAAATAATTTTATGACTAAGTTCCCAAAGGCAATTAAAGCAACAACAAAAATAAATAAATGGGACTTGATTAAATTAAAAAGCTTCTGCACAGTAAAGGAAGTAATCAACAGAGTGAATAGACAACCTACAGAATGGGAGAAAATATTTGCAAACTATACATCTGAGAAAGGGCTTATATCCAGAATCTACAAAGAATTCAAGCAAATAAGCAAGAAAAGAACAAACAACCTCATTAAAATGTGGGCAAAGGCATGAACAGAAGCTTTTCAAAAGAAGACAGACAAATGGCCAGCAAACATGAAAAAATGCTCATCATCACTAATCATCAGGGAGATGCAAATTAAAACCACAGTGAGATATCACCTTACCCCCGTTACAATGACTATTACTAAAAAGTCAAAACACAATAAATAGATGCTGGCATGGATACAGAGAGAGAGGAACATTTATACACTGTCGGTAGGACTGCAAGTTAGTACAATCTCTATGGAAAACAGTACATACCTAAGAGAATTTAAAACATATGTCCACACAAAACTTACATATATATAAATGGTTTTAGCAGTATTAACAGTCAAAAAAAAATTGAACAAAACCTAAATATCCATCAGCTAATGAGCAGATAGTCAAAGGTGGTACACACATTACTTAGCCATAAAAAGGAATGAAGTTCACCCTTATGCTACAACATGGATGACTCTTGAAAACATCATAATGGTAAGTGAACAAAGCTAAGTCAGAAGAGGCCACATATGTGTAATTATTCAATTTATGTGAAATGTCCAGAATAGGCAAATCTTTAAGGGCAGAAAGTAGAATAGTGCTGGCTGTTGGCTGAGGGGTGGGAAGGGTGGTTAGTGACTGCTAATGAGCAAGGGTTTTTTTCTGGGGCAATGAAAATATCCTGGAATTAGTGTGGTGACAACTGCACTATCTTGTGACTATACTAAAAACTACTGAAATGTATACTTTAAAATGGTAACTTTTATAGTATGTAAATTATACTTCAATTTTTAAAAGACTATATTAGGGTGTTTAAAGCAGGATTTTAGATTATGGGGATTATGTGGAAGGGAAGTGGATGTGGTTATAAAAGAACAACTGAAAGGATTTTTGTGATGCTGGAACTGTAGAGGATCTTGACGGTGGTGGTGGATACACAAACCTACACATGATAAAACTGTATAGAATTATTACATATACAAGCAAAGGAGTATAAGTCAAAATGGAGAAATTTGAGTAAGATCAGTAGATTATATCAATGTCAATATCCTGGTTGTAATATTATACTATAGTTTTGTAAAATGTTACTGTTGTAGAAAATAGGCAAAGTAAATATAGTGGCCTGAATGGTGGCTCCCAAAGATATCAGGTTCTAATACCTGGAACCTGCGAGTATTATCTTACATGGTAAAGTCTAGGCTGTGATTAAATTAAGGATTTTGAGATAAAGAGATAATCTTGTATTATCCAGGCAGGCTGTAAAAATGCCACCCTAAGTGTCCTCATAACAGAGAGCAGATTCGAATTACAAAGGAAAAGGCAGCATGAAGATGAAAGCAGACATGCAGAGTTTAGAGTGGTGCAGCCACAAGTCAAGGTACCCTGTAACCACTGGAAACAAGAAGAGGCAAGGCACAAATTCTTCACTCCAAAGGGAGTGTGGCCCTGCTGACACCTTGATTTCAGACTTCTGGCCTCCAGAGCTAAGAGAGCTAATAAAGTTCTGCTGTTTAAAATTGTGGTAATTTGTTACAGTGGCCACAGAAACCATAATACAGTATACAAGAAATCTCTCTGCATATTTCCTACAACTGTATGTAAACCTACAATTATCTCAATTAAAAAAAAACTACCATATGTCAAGCAATATTCTAAGTGCTGTGAAAGGAGACATGAATATGGAACTCACATTCTAACAGGAGAGATAAATAAACAGGGTAAAATATATAGTATATTAAATAGTGGTCAAAGAGCTAAAGAGATAAAAAATAAAGGAGAGAAGAAAAATAAAAGCATCTGGGATGGGGGTGGGGGTAGGAGGTAAATTGAAATTTTAGAGTGATCATACCTTCACTGGGAAGATAACTTTGAGTAAGGGAAGTGCGCCATGCTGACAACTGGGGGAAGAGTATTCTAAGCACAAGGGACTGCAAGGGTAAGGAGAGGAATGATTCCCTGTTGTAAATTCCACATCTGGCTTTCAAATGAAACTTACCATACTCATGCACAAAATGAGGGGGGCAGATTTCTCTTTTCTCTTAAACAATGATATTATATAAGCTGGGATTGTCTGTTTCTTGGCTTGTGGAATACCCTTTCTTGATTATCCTCCTTACCTTAATGACCATTCCTTTTCACTCTCCTTTCCTGGTTCTTCCTCATTTTCCCAACTTCTAAGGGTTGGTGTACCCGAGAGTCAAGTTCTTGGACCTCTTTTTTCCCTTTTCCATTCTCATTCCCTAGATGATCTTATCCAATCTCATGATTTTAAACACTCAATTATAGGCTCACAAATCACAAATTTTTAACTCTCCCTTAGACCTTTCTCTTAAACTTTAGACTCTTAACGCTCAATTACTTGATGCTTCCATTTGGATGTTTTAGAGACATTTTAACCTCTAGCACTATAATAGTCAAATCACCATCTCTCACTCATATTACCACAAAAGCCTCTTAAGTTCTCCACTGTTCATGGTTCTGTGGTTTATTCTCAACACAACAGCCAGCTCCACATCATTTCTCTGGCACAAAACCTTCTAACAACTTCTCATCTTACTCAAGATAAAGGTTAAGCCCTTACAGTGGCTTGTCAAAGTCTATGTGATCTAATCCTCTGCTCATTCCCTGGTATCATCTTTTCCAACTTTCCCCTTTGCACACTCTACTCCAGGCACACTCAAATAGACAAGCATACTCCTGCATCAGGTCTTTTGACTTGTCATTCCTTCTGCCTGGGACAGTCTTCTCACATGGCTCACTCCCCTACTTCTTTCAGGCCTCTCTTCAAATGTAATCATACTAGTAAAGCATCCTTGAACAATATATATATATAAAATAGCAACCTTCCTCCCCATCACTTTGGATCTCCTTATCTTCTAAATCTACTTTATTTTTTTTAAAGCATTTTCCCCCATCTGGCATACCATATATTTACCAGTTACTTATTTTTATTACTCTTCCATTAGAATATGGCTAAAGACAGGAATATTGACAATTGTGTTCATTGCTGATTATTCACTGCAGTGATTACAATAATGTCTAGATCATAGAGGATACTCCCTAAAATGTGTTGAATACATATTTACACGTGAGTATGAGATAGCTTAACTGTGTTCAAATCATCTATTTACTTACTTTTGTCTTTCTGATCAATAATTGAGAGAAATATTAAATTCTTTCACCATTATTGTACATTTGGAAATTCTTTTAACTTTGTCAATTTTTGCTTTATAAAAATTGAGGCTATTTTGGGAACTGAGAAGTTCAAAATTGTTATTATCTTCCTAGTTAATTGTTCTTTTTATCATTAGTTAATTACCTTACTTATTCCCAATGCTTTTTTTTGCCTTAAAGCCTGTTTCATCTAATATTAATAAATATATCCCTTCACAAATAATATAACTTTAGAATGCTTAATGCCAAGCATTCTCATCCCAAATTGCATTTTATTATTTTTTTAATAAATTTGGTTCCAATGTTGTTTTCACAAAGCTCAATTAGATTTTATCCACCAATTTATATTTTCACTTTGGATTCTTGTAACCCATTCCTCCTTGTTTTCAATGTCCTTCACAAGTACATCTTTTAATAGCTCTTAGCCTTTAATAATTTTTCTAAATTATGTTTTATTTTGTCCCTAATCATTAAAGATAATGTAAGTGGGTAGAGGGTTTTAGGAAAATAGAAGGTAATTTTAGCAGCTCTTGGCAGAGCCTTTAGGTCTTGAATTCCTTATGTTACATTGACATTTAAGCTTCTCTGATGATGAGTTGACATATTATAGTTACAAAACTAAAGTACAGGTGGAGGAAACTGACCTCTTCCTTCACATCTTAATTCTAAATTGTAAAACAGAAACATCTAATTATGGTTACCAGTAGGAGGAACAGCACAGATGATGACAATACTTATCCCTATAGAGTAGCAAGTAAGAGAAAATATAACTTTCTAAGTTAGGTCTCATTAGCATTAATTTCATCATCCATTGTATGTGTTACAAATTTCTAGGATAGAGGTAACAATGATGAATCTACTAACTGTCAGTCTTACGCCAAATTTAATTTGGAGGAAAAAGGAATGTGTATTAAAATTACTTGCACAAATGAAGAGAAAGGGAATGGACATACAATAGTCTCCCTTATCCACGGTTCCATTTTCTGTAGTTTTAGTAACCCACGGTCCAAAAATATTAAATGGAAAATTCCAAAAATAAACATTTTGTAAGTTTTATATTGCATGCTCTTCTGACTATGTGATGAGATCTCACACCATCCTACTTTGTCTTTTCTGGGATGTGAACAATTCTTTTGTCCAGCATATCCACACTGTATATGCTGCCTGCCTGCTAGTCACTTAGTAGCATCTTAGTTACCTGTTAGGGTATTACAGTGCTTGTGTTCAAGTAACCCTTATTTTACTTTTATTATAGTATATTATTATAATGGTTCTATTTTATTATTAGTTATTGTTATTAATCTCTTACTGTGCCTAATTTAAAATTAAATTTCTTCACAGATATGTATGTATGGGAAAAAACATTATATATAGGGTTTACTCTTATCTATGGTTTCAGGCATACACTTGGGGTCTTGGAACATATCCTCTGTGGATAGGGAGATCTGCTATAACAGTTTTATAAAAAAATAACATCATAAGGGAAGCATGAAGACAAACTGAGTCTGTGTCAAAGAATATAAAATACCATTCTCTATTTCTCAAAAAAGGAGACAGAATGTATTTGCCAATTTTACAACCGACATATAGCATCACATTAATGTATTTCAACTAACATAACTGAAAAGCTTGCTTTACTTGCCAAACTACTCCTGCAAAGCTTTGTGGAATGAATGAACAATAAAGGAGAACTCAATATAAAGCTGAAATAATGCAATGGCAGCAACTTAAAAAATACTGAAAGGAATTAAAAAGATTATACACAACCTGCTATATTGTAGTGTTCATAACTGCTATGGTTGAATGTGTCCCCTTAAAAGCATATATTGGAAACTTAACCCCTAATTCATTAGTGCTGGGAGGTGGGGCCTAATGAGAGAAAATTCGGCCATGATGTTCTGCCCTCATGAATGGATTAATGCTGTTATTGCAGGAGTCGGTTCTTTATATAAGGACAAGTTAGTCCTCTTTTTCTCTTTCTCTCTCTCCTTCTCTTTGTCACTGTGCCATGGGATGGCACACAAGAAGTCCCTAGCCAAATGTGGTCCCTCGATCTTGGACTTTCTAGCCTCCGGAACCATGAGTCAATAAATTTATGTTCATTATAAATTACCCAGTCAGTGGTATTATGTTACAGCAGCACAAAACTTAGATAACTAAGTGCCTGAAGCCAAACAGCAGATATATTTCATTTCTCATGGCTCAAACATTTTACTCATATCTTACATCAAAGAGAATTTACCTTTTTATTCCTTGAAATGTACTACTAGCCATGTCTATGATGCCTCCGGTTGGCCTTGCTACTGCTCCAACTAAACCCTTCCCAACACCTTTAAAGAAACCAGCTGCTCCTTCTTTTTGAGCTCCTAGAAAGAAAAAGGATAAAGTTTTAGACAATTGATTCAAGAATGAAAATAGAATCAACTTATGAAAGACTTGGTAATACATACCACACAAAGAAACTACTACACTTGCCTTTGATTGGTTTTGTAACAATTCCTGTTATGCCACTTACAAAACCCTAAAGGGAAAACACAATTGAAAATTTATAATACTTTCATATGATGCCCAGAGGAACCAAGTCTTGCTTACACAAAAAATGGAGAGTTTGGCTTTTTATAAACCATAAGAATTAACAGACAAAGGGCTGTCTACAAAGCATCGAGCCATGTAACCGTTCTCATTATATTAACAATGGCTAGATATTTTCCAGACACTCTCATATTTCTTAAGTATTTTAACAGGATTTTTTGACATATTTTATATGCTACCACCCACTATTTTTAAAATATCCAAATAATAATTTAAGGAGTGACAGTCAAAAGAAAACAAACAAACAACCACCAAACATACAAAAAAGTGTTCAACATCTCTAATCATTAGGGAAATGCAAATAAAAACTACAATGAGATATCGCCTAACTCCAGTGAGAATGGCCCTTATCAAAAAGTCCCAAAACAACAAATGCTAGTGTGTGTGTGTAGATGGAACACTCTCACACTGCTGGTGGGACTGCAAATTACTACAACCCCTGTGGAAAGTAATTTGGAGATACCTCAAAGAGCTAAAATGGTAATAATACTCATTGGGTGCTGGTCGGGGGTGGGGTTGGGTGGGGTAAACCCACAACTAATGGAAGCGGAATGCTCTGTATGTGGGAGGAACATGTTTGTAGCCCTGGCTTGGGCGGTGCAAATGCATTACATGCAACCGAAATGTTTGTACCCCTATAATATCCTGAAAAAAAAAAAAAAAAAATATATATATAGGTTTAAAAGATATTTCCTAAAATGTTCAAAACCTTGTGAAATTTCTTACAGAAACTAAGCCTTTTCCTCCACGAGTGATGCCTTCTCTAAAACCAGCTGGTTGCTTATTCATGGCTTCTCTTCTCTTCTGTTGGTAGTCTTCATCCATAGTCATAGCTGCTACCCCTTTAGCCATAGCACCAGTGATTTTGGAGGCAGCGCCAGCTAATCCACCTAAAAGAAATTATGATATCTTTAATAAAAGCAATGACATAATTACTTTCTAGCACAATAATGCTTGGTAGATACTCTGTTTCTTACCAACAGCTCCACCAACTAGTGCCTTAAGTCCTAGTGCCATTCCCTCCACAAACTCTTCAGGACCCTGGATGGCTCCCTAAAAGGCCACATAATTAATAAGTAAGTTAGTTTATATTCACTTTTAAAAGTGAACGTAGTAAGTTTTTAATAAATGAAATAAATACTTCGACATTCTTAATGTTTCTAATGTTTTAAATTACAGTGTACAAAACAAATATTAGTTACTTTATTTTGTATTGCCCTATAGATTTATAAGTAAAAGTAGGAGAGATTTTTTGACAGTAAGTTTTTTTTTTTTTTTGAGACAGAGTTTCACTTTATTGCCCAGGCTAGAGTGAGTGCCGTGGCGTCAGCCTAGCTCACAGCAACCTCAAACTCCTGGGCTCAAGCAATCCTGCTGCCTCAGCCTCCCAAGTAGCTGGGACTACAGGCATGCGCCACCATGCCCGGCTCATTTTTTCTATATATATTTTAGTTGGCCAATTAATTTCTTTCTATTTATAGTAGAAATGGGGTCTCACTCTTGCTCAGGCTGGTCTCAAACTCCTGAGCTCAAAGGATCCGCCCACCTCGGCCTCCCAGAGAGCTAGGATTACAGGCTTGAGCCACCGCGCCCGGCCGACAGTAAGTTTTAAGGGATATATAACACTCATAATTTTTCCCCTTTGGTTATTAAGATTATTTTGCATGGTGTCAGTCTGCATGATTATTTTTACAGTTTCACACTACTGTGCAAAAGCAGGACTGCCTGTATGTGGTGATCTTCCTTCTACTATAGTCTGAAGTTTACCCACCTTTTACACACCAACAGAACACTTGAAATTCAGTATATCTTAACAAAATCTTAAATTTTGAGGGAAAAGGTAAAAATTTCCCCCAAAGCCTCCCAAAACCTCTTACCATTATTTGTTACAAAATAATGCTTTTCTGTGTATCTCCCAAAATCTATTTACACCTACAACTCAAGTTAACAATAGAAATGTATTATCTTGAAAGTATTAGTGTGAGATAATGTAAACACAAGGATAACTATTTTACCTGGTAAGGTTCATAAAAAAATGCTTCTACACCTTCAGAAAATTCTCTAATTAAGCCAAAGGGATTTCCCAAAACATCGAGTCCAAGAATGAGTACATACATCTGTTTAATGGCCTAAAAATAAAACATGAACACTAATAAATTCAGATAATTAGACCTAATTGTTTTCTTATGGATTTAGTACACATATGCAGTTTTCTTATGCTAACACCTTTTACATCAATTTTAACACCTAAACTGTGTCACATTATTAATCACTATTCTTAGTTTTTAAAAAGCAATTTGGTATTATAGTATCAGAAATAACATGACATTATATTCACATAAAGCTCTAGAATATATAAAATAATTTCACTTTTACAATTATCTGTGGTAGTTGTTATCACTACCATTTGTTGGTAACTGGAGAAACATACAGATCAAATGGTGCCCAGGGTCACATAGGAGGTATAAGGCAAACATAAGACCCAAACACAAATCTCCTGAGTCATTCTCAGTGATCTGTTCACTATATCACAGCTATCTCAGATGCCCTGTAAGTTATATCATACAACATAGGAGTCTTTCTAGAGGTGGGGAAAAAAAACATTAAAATAATAAATCTATGGACTCAACAACTAGTTACATAAAAAATAATCTGTATTCATCAGTTAGTTACTAACAGTTTCCCTTGAACCCATTTTTAAAATAAATGTGATAAATTACTTAGTTAATATTTTATTTAAAGATCTGTTTATTTCTAGTTCACACTGATCCAGAAAAATAATTCCTGTTAGTGGCTAAAACATAAAAGGACAAAAAACTGAAACAGTGGTTGAGCTCAATTTGTTCTACAATTCTGAGAGGGGAAAAATGCTTTAAAATTTTGAAAATGGCTATTTACTTCCTTGACAATTCTACATTATATATTTACAGACACATAAGGTTTCACTAGTCTATATCACTGTCCCTTTGTAAGATAATCTTAGACAAACCTGTTTTGAATAGTGTCTTACTACTTCAGACTGTAGTTCGGTTGTTGTATGGAACTGATAGTTGAGTTCAAAAAATGCAAGCCTGGAAAACATACAAATATATATGTGGTTACATGTGTATGGAGAAAGAAAGTGTATTTCATATTAGTGAGTGGCTTTATTTTCTTTAGAATTTTTTCTTTAAATCTTTCCTTCTAGTATTAATACATTTACCCATGCCAATAAGAAAATCAACTAGGTCTCTGCACATTCTAGTCAAAAAATTCTCTAAGAATCTGATCAAAGCTATGGTTCTTATCTCCACAAAAATCACCAATATACACAACTTTTCATATAATTTAGGGCATTCAGGGACACCATGGATCACATTCATGGACCCCTAGAACTGTATGTCCCAACTCTGTCCTATCATCGCCCACATAGAAAATGCTCAACACACTGAGGTAAATAGAAGAGGTTGTTCAAAAATGGCCAGGGTTCAGTTGCTACAGGTCCTGCCTAATGGACTAAGAGCTGAGGAGTCAAAATCAGCTTACTTATAACCGATTCATAGCATATACCTGCTCCACTAACTGAAAAGCTCTGTTTCTTATTGCTGAATATGACAACAAGATTAGAAATTTCATCATATCCCTGCTGTCATCAAATCTATGTTCTTTTATTTGACACTTATCTAACCTTATCTAGGTTCAGAGTTACCTCCTATTGGACTTATTAATTCTTACTATAATACTTCATAATTAGTTCTAGATGCTACCCAAAAAGTAGCATCTAAAGTGTTTAGCATTTAAAGTCTCAACTCTAGCTCTGAGTCCCTTTGGTTAGATAAATACTCTATTAGTTTCCATTATGACTCACAGTAAAATATAAATTCTTGACTATAACATTTAAACTGATCTCTTCATTTCCCCTATTATTGTATTCACTGTGTTCTACTTACCTATGCTTTGAAGTGTCAATTCTATTGTCTTCAAAGCCTTAGATTTCAATCACCACACTTTTGGGTCATACACATTTTAGGAGTCCTTCCCTAGGCCAAAAAGACCTTCTAAAATGCATAAACTTGAAGGGTCTACGTCTCTTTGTCTTAAGGAAATTATTTACTAATTATTCTGTAATTTAGTAATTAAGGATTAGATGATAATACATTTAGTGTTATATAGACTGTAGTCCATTTAAAGGTAAAAATCACATTTTCCATATGATCTGTAACCTTCACACTTTTTCATCTACAAAACTTTTAGGTAAATATAAAATAGACTTTTTATCAATTTACAGATTTGAATATTAAACATACTTAAAAACTACATCTTGTACATCTGTAAGAGTGGCACCAATACTCTTCAGCAAAAGATTTAAAGAATGAACTGGAATCAGTCCTTCATCCTGTTTTGAATCTTTAGCTTCTTCTCTGCCCGAACTCAGTGAAACACTTAAATGCAACTAAAAAGATAAAGAGATAAATATTTAAAAGTACTTTCTTTATATTGACAATTTTAACTCTTAAAAATCAGTTTCATTTTAGATTCACTATACCATAAATAAGATTTCAAAGTTATCTGGATTATGCCAAAATTAATAAGTGGAAACATGAAGGAATTTAACATCTAACATAGCTTTATAATTAAATTTTAAATTCAACAATTTAAAATTATATGATATCTGGTTCAATCCTATTCTTTTGGTAAACTTAAGAAAATATTAGTTGTTATAAATTATTGATAACATTAACAATCAAGTTGAAAATAACTCAAACTGGTCCTCAACTTAGCTGATGATTCAACTTATGATTTTTTTCAGCTTTACAATGATGTAAAAGCAATACAGACTCAGTAGAAAGTGTACTTTGAATTTTGATTCAAAATTCTTTATAATTTTATTAGAAAATGGGATTTGTGTTAGATGATTCTGCCCAAGTGTGGGCTAATGTAAGTGTTTCAAGCATGTCTAAGGTAGCTAGGCTAAGCTATGATACTTGGTACATTAGGTATATTAAGTGCATTTCAACTTAAAAGATTTTCAACATAATGATTATTGACTATTGTAAGTTGAGGAGCATCTGTACTTCCAAAAAGTATAGGCATTAACTATTAGAGTTAAATCAGTATGATGAAGCTAGTTAAAAAACACTTTTGTATTATAGTGCATATACATTCTATACATACAGTTGTACAATTTTCTTTAATTAACTGAAACATTTTGCATTAAAAACTAACTTAGATTTCATTCTAATCTTTAATTCTTAAATCAAGACTACTTTAGAAGTTAATTTAAAACTAATATACATATCATACACAAAATTTTGAAAATTGTCACCAAACAGCTTAAGAAAAAATATCAAAGTAAAACAATGATAGGCCAAATCATAAACATATAAATACATGCTATAGGTGGCTCCACATGGTGAAAAACTATTTTAAGAAAAAATAAATACAAATTTAAAAGGATCATTCTTATGTTATTTATTTATATTTGTAATTGTAAAGTTACATTTATACATGCAAAGTATATAAAGATTTTATATACCATTAAAGAATATAATTTAAATGCTATATTCTTCCCAAATGGATCAAATCAATGTGACATTACCTAGATTATCAAGGACAATAAAAATGATTTATTTTTCCCATACCTTGATAGGAGATATATGAAAATATTCATAGAGACTGACTTGTGATTGATCTACTAATGAAACTGTTTCATATTCTTCATTGAAAGCTTCTATATCTTTATGAAAAAGTTCAACCTATAAAAGGAACATGAAATATTAAAAACTGAGGGGACCTATTTGCATGAGATATTTAGGTTTACCAATAGGTTTACATACTGCAGAAACTCATACTCAGAATTCTTCTATAGTTTAACTAGTTTCCCTCTGAGATAGTACTTTCCAATCATGAGCAATAATGATATTGGATCATTATTTTCTTCATGTAACTATAAATTTTATTCTCAAATGTCACTAATCCATTCCATCAATGCTCTCTTAGAAATATTTCTTTACACATAATCATAAACTCATAACATTATGGTACTGCCTTAATGCAACCTACAGATGCCAATAATATAATAATAATAAGGTGGCATTAAAATAATTTTGCATTAAGTGATTAGTGGTTTCATTGAATATAAAAAACATCAATTGTATTTCTATATACTAACAGGAACAATCCAAAAATGAAATTAAAAAACAATTTCACTCATAATACTATAAAAAGAATAAAACACTTAGGAATACATTTAACAAAGGAAATGCAAAATTTTTATTCTGAAAACTAATAACATGTTAAAAGAAATTAAAGATCTACATAAATGAGAAAACATGTCATGTTAAAGGACCAGACGACTTAATAAAATTAAGATGGCAAAACCCCCAAATTAATTTATAGAATTCAATGCAACCCCTTTCAGAAGCCCAGCTTTTCAAGTTCTTCAAGTTTCAAGAATTCATATAGAATTGCAAGGGACTCAAAACCGCCAAAACAATCTTGAAAAAAGGACGACAAAGTAGGAAGATTTACGCTTCCCAATTTCAAAACTTTCAAGGCAATAATAACCAAGATAGCGTGGTATGCACAAAGATAATTGCATAGACCAATGGAATAAAACTATGTGCCTATTGTTAACTGATTTTCAACAGGGTGCCAAGACCATTCAATAAGGAATAGTCTTTTCAAGAAATGGTACTAGAACAACTGGATAGCCACATCCAAAAGAACAGTTTGGACCCTTATGCCTCACACTATAAATAAAAATGAATTCAAAATGGGTCAAAGACCTAACCGACAGGGCTAAACCTTTAAATTCTCAGAACATAAGGCTAAATATTCTTGACCTTGGATTCACCAAAAGATTTTTAGAAATTACACCAAACACATGAGGAACAGAAGAAAAAATGATTTGGATTTCATTAACATTAAAAACTTTTGGGCTTCAAAACATAACATCAAGAAACTGAAAAGACACCATACAGAATAAGAGGAAATATTTGAAAATCATATATCTGATAAGGGACTTACATCCAGACTATATAAAGAACTTTTGTAACTCAATAATAAAAAGACAAATAACCCACTCAATAATAGGCAAAGGATCTGAATGGACATTTCTCCATGTAAGACATACAAATGGCAAATGAACACATCAAAAAATGCCCTAACACTATTAGTCATCAGGTAACTGCAAATCAAAACTGCAATGAAAAACTATTTCACACCTAGTAGCATGTCTAGAATCAAAGACAGTCTGACATTACATTTTCAGATGATAGAAGACAGAACAAGACAAGTAAAATTGCCTTTTAAGGTGAATTATTAATGGCAAATAGGAAGGAAGGTTTGGGGCCAACAGTAGGGAGAAAAGGATAATTAGCCACGTTCGCGTCTTTCCCTGGATTATTTTTGCTTTGCGTTTGCTTTGATTAATAATGTAGAAATGAGGGGTATGACCAAGATATTTAACTTTTACCAATGTACTCACAACAACAGAATAAAAATTTTTAAGCTGTATTTTTAAAATGGAATGAAGCCAGTAAAT
The DNA here is from genome assembly GCA_008750895.1 of Mirza zaza. Taxonomy (NCBI): domain Eukaryota; kingdom Metazoa; phylum Chordata; class Mammalia; order Primates; family Cheirogaleidae; genus Mirza; species Mirza zaza. The sequence goes on from VSMD01033116.1 coordinate 28,468, forward strand.
CCCTCAAAAATATACAATGATTTCATTTTTTTAAGTCTTCCTCTTTCTCTAATCCTTCCCATCAAATGCTATTATTTTAAGTCTTACCTCAGTTTTTTCAGTCACCTCAGCTTCTGTCATAAGGTCTGCTAAAGCATAGGCAAACCCAAGATCTAACCTTAAATCCATTTCTTGAATCAACACTTTGAAATACCTACATTACAAAGCAGAAAACATTAAAAAAAAAATCATCAATGTAACTGCATTAATAAAGAAAGATGGGAAAAAAGATACCAGATAAACATTAGAACTTTGAAACTTAGGATATTTTACATAAAATATATAAAAATATCATGGCAACATTGTTTATAATAGAAATAAGCTCAAAATATAAAAATGGCCATAGAGAATAGATAAGTAAACTGTGACATACAGTCACACAACAGAATATTATGTATCAGTGATAATGAATAAACTATAGCTATATACAACAAAATCAATAAATAAAAAAGTTGCATAAAAAAAAATCAAGCTCCAGGAGTCTGTTTACAGCTTGAAATATTTTTTTAAAATTTAGGACAAAATTAAAAGTAAAAAGCATAATGTTTAGGTAAACATACACAATAAAATTACATTTTAAAAAGCAAGGGAATGAAGATAGTTTATCTTAGTGATATGGTAGAAGAAACGTGATAGGCATTAGCACATAGATGGATGTTTCTGTTTATGTTCTATTCCCTGGAATGGGTAGTGAGTTAAAATGAAAATATTATTTTCTTCTTTTTTCTAAAACAATATATGATCATTTTAGACAATTTAAAAGGGAGAACAACTACACATAAAAGAGAATAATAAAATACCCTAAATTCAGAAACTATTGTAAATACCTAGGTGTACTTCATCCAGAACCTTCTGATTTCCCAAGATTATGAAATAATTGATATATTTTTGACCTTTATAATTTTGTATTTTATGCTTAAATCTCAATTTATCTGAAATTTATTTTTTAAAAACACAAATAATTTATATATTTAAATCAAAACATTAAATAAACATACAAGAAATGTATTAAGACACTTACTTAATACGTGATATCTGGGAATGTCCTGCAGATCTCATGACAATACTGACATCTGTAAAGGGCTTTGGTGCTGTTAAAGTTATAAATATAATTATTCCCATGATGTTTTAAGCAAAAGATAAGCATTTTCTTGTAATTTAATATACATCACAATGGGTAATTAAATCATTTACTAAATCATGAGTATCAATTAAAAAGTAGTAAAGTTGGCAAGATCTATTACAATCTTAATTTCAGACTCCAGGACTGTTCTTTTTAATTATCTACAGTTATTCTAAGGATAACTTGTCCCATAAATTAGTGATTTTAAACTAGAAGGATGCATTAGAATCATCAGGGAAACTCTGTGAAAACAGAGTCTGAAGACTTGTGCCAGACCTCAAGGAGGAGGGGCTTAAGCATATATACTGGTCAAAGAGCTTTCAAGCAGATTATAAAGAATACCACCGTCCAAGACAGTTTAGAGGCAGTGGTGTGGGAGTGGGGTACAACTGCAAGGGGAGAAGGAAGTGAAGTAAGGTAGTGAGGACAGAAAATAAAGTGGGGGGAGAAGGGATAGGCAAGAAAGAAGAAAGGGAAAGAAATGGGAAGAAGAAAGAACTTGTTGGTTATTCTTATCTATAGAATACAAGACAGTTTTTGCTGTTAGAAAACACTTTGGATTTGAACTTCCTTACTGTTTATTCAAAGGTCCTAATGGTTTTTAAATCACAGGTTTACAGTTTAGAAATCTGTTTTTTAAATTACTATTTCTAAAAATCTAAATATATATTTTTAATTGATCTTTTCTTCAGGATTCAATCACTTTTTGAAGTGAGTTGCATACAGTACTTGGTCTTTTCTCAAGCAGTTTAATTTTCCAATCATCTTGTAGAAATTAAAGCTGAGAATGATTTCATTTTGTATTTATAGTAAAATGAACCAAATGGCTAATACAACTGTTTTTATGGCAAACTAAAAATAAAAACAAACCTGAATCCATGGAGACCGTCTTTGGAGGTTTAATAGGATAAAATACAAATGGAAATACAGCACCATGTATCTGATTTTGGATCTAAGAAAATAAAAAACAAGTCAGTATATTAGTAGGTCATTTATACAACCTGACTAGAATAACAGGATTTAAGAAATAGAAGGAATCAAAAAGTCTAGCCCAACAGTGAAACTGAAGTACTAAAAACAGACCATAGGAATACATCTGTTTTCTTATATGCTCCTTTAGCATACAATTTTGCCTATATTTTCAGAATGACTTACCTGTATTCTGTAAATTTGAATTCTAAATGATGATTGATGTGCAGATGTGCTATATTCCACCTTTAATGCTGGAAGATAATTTCTTCGTATAGCTGTTATATGTGGTTGCAGAATTTTCATGTTATTACCAGTAGGTGTTAAGCGAACCTGAAAAATATGCCCCCCCAACACAAAAAAATTTCTTTCTATCCACAATTGATTAGAATTAGAAATTTATACCAAAAAACTTTAAGAAAATACTAATTAAAAGCATAGCCTAAATATTTGATTACATTAGACTTAGATCTTTATAACCCATATCCATAAAATTCATATAAATATTTATATACTCCTTATAGCTTGGCTATATCAGTTTTTACATAAATTTACTATAATAAAATCAAAGAAAAAATAACAATATTTTAAAGAAAGTATATAAAAATAAACAAAAAATTTTTTGTTTCTTGTTAACCCAAAGAACAAATTACTATCTAGCATCTTAAGAAAAAGCTTGATTTCTTAATACAGATAACCACCTTTTTAAAATATGATATTTTATACAAAGTATGTATAGTAGGATTAATTATATTCAATTTGTTTTCTAAGGAAGCCAGATTTTCCTTAAAACTAACTAGTGATTCTGAACTACAACAAATAAAAATTTAAACATCACATCAGTACTTAAAAATATTACCGGAATGTTAGTGTCCAACTCAATAACCTTATCTTCTGCAGGTGAAGATTCAGTATATTCCTTAAATTCTTTCTCTAACTTCTCAGTGTGCTTTAAACTCATTGGCTTCCATCTTGCCTTCTTCTTGGGCTTTGTCTCCCAAACCACATCAGAACTTATGAAAGAAAATCATAGTACTAATTTATCAACACTTTTAACTGGTTTATTATATAAATTAGAAAAACTTCAGGAAAATTTTACAATAGTCTCAGTTACAAGTAAGCATGTTATAAGTTTAAAAGAATGAATTAATTCAACTAATACTTATTAAAGTCCTATTCAGGTACTATTCTAGGTGTTAGGGCCATATCAGTGAATATCTCTGCTGTTCTAGAGCTTCATTTTAGTTGGGAAGTAACAAACGACAAATAGTAAACAAAATAAATTAGTAAATTTTAAGATATGGAGGGTGAAAATGCTTTTGAAAGAAGAAAAAGTAGACAGGGTAGAGGGACCTGGAGAATTGGAACATGCAAAGTGGTGGGGGCTGCAATATTAAAATAGAGTGGGCAACAGGGGCCTCATGGAGGTGAGATTTTAGCCACCTTAAAGGAGGTGAGAATTATCTAGCAGACAAGAGGAGAAGAGCATTTCAAATAGAGGAATTGGCTACAGCAAAGATCCTAAAGCAAGAGCACATGTATAGTATATGAGGAAGCGTAAGGAGGCTGGCATGGAAGGAACACATTCAAAGTAGATGAAGTAAGACATATGTTTGGAAGTCAAATAATGTAAAGCCTTGTTGGTCATTGTAAATGCTCTGAGGTTTATTCTGAATAAGATGAAGAACCACTGAATGGTTGTAAAAAGACTATAACTATTGATTTGACTTACACTTTGTTAAGAATACATTGTTTATTGGGGTGGGATGAAAGAAAAATGGGTCAAAGCAAAAAAAGGGAAACTTGTTAGGAATTTATTGCAGTGAGCCAGCTGAGAAATGGTGATGGCTCTGATGAGGGTTTTAACAGTGAGATAATAAAAAGTAGTCAGGACTGGACATGGTGGCTCACACCTATAATCCCAGCACTTTGGAAGGCTGAGGATGGAGGATTGCTTGAGGCCAGGACTTTGGTATCGGCCAGAGCGACATAGCAAGACCCTGTCGCTACAAAACAATTTTTAAAAATTAGCCAGGTCTGGTAATGTTCACTTGTAGTCCTAGCTACTTGGGAGGCTGAGACATGAGGATCACATGAGTCCAGGAGTTAGAGGCTGCAGTGAGCTATGATCATGCTATTGCACTCCAGCCTGGGCAACAAAGTGAGATCCTGTCATTAAAAAAAAAAAAAAGTGGCCAGAATCTATGTGCATTTTAAAGGTAGAACCAGCACAGCACTTTTTGATGGATTAGATGTGGGGTGCAAGATAAAGAGAGAACTCAAAGAGTATTCTAGGGTTTTTGGCCTGTGCAACTAGAAGTTAGTTGTGATTAACTCTGACGGGAATGGAGGTTTTGGAAGAATGAAGAAATCAAAAGTTTGGTGTCATACATATGAAGTTTAAGAGGTCTCTTAAATATCTGAGCAAAGATTTTGCAAAGGCAGTTGGATACACAAGTCTGGAGTTCAGATGACAGGTATGGCAGAAGATATATAATTAATATTTAGAGAGAAATTTTTGGCATATATGTAGTATTTGAAATCATTAAACTGAAATAGAATACTTAGACTAAGGTCTAAGTATAAATGAGACTGAGAGTATTGGAATAGGAAGAAAAACCAGGATGGAGACGTATTCTGGAAGTCAAGTGAAAGAAACTATATCCAGGAGAGATCTGTGTTAAACGTTATGAAGTAAAGTGAGGACTGATAATTCTACACTGGATCTGGCATTACAGAGGTCACTGGTAATCATGACAAGACCAGATTCAGAGTGTGCTGAAAGCAAAACCCTGTTTGGAGTGGTTAAAGAAACAATGGATGAAAAAGAACTGGAGAATAGCTAATTCGTTATATTCTTTTGACATACACAAGATGTTTGAGGAGTGTGGCTATAAAGGGAAATGAAGACGCAGTAGGCAGCAAGGAAAGTAGGCTCAAGAATTAAAGTTGAGAGAAGTAACACTGAGGGGAAGAATCCAGTAGGGAGCCAAAGCTGTTAACTTAGGTAAGTGGAAGAAGAGGATTGCTGTACCAATGTCCTCAAGTAGGTAAGAGGAAATAAAATGTAGTGCAAAAGTTAGAAAACTGTTTAATAGGAGCACGTATGAGATATATCTATTGCAACTGTGGGGAAGTATGTCAGTACAGCATGGAGGTGCAAATGCTGGTAGGTAGGAAGTTGTGATATTGGGGAGTGAGATGGCTCTGTAGAAGTTTGTTTTTGATTGCTTTAATTTTCTTAGTAAAATGGGATGTAAGATAGTGAGCTGAGAGAGAGAATGGGGGTTTGAGGAGACACAGTGCAAAATAGTAATCTAGAAGAGTGTCAGTGGAAGAAATCTTATTGTACTGAAACTAAAAAAAGACTTAAATACAGAATAAACAAATCTATCTACATTCTGAAATTACTTTATTAGTTTAAGTATTTAAGTTGTTTAAGTATCCTTTTTATTTATTCTTTATAAAATTTGTATTCACTTAATAGAAAGTTAGAGACCGGGCTTTGCGTTAACATCATTTAGCATAGGAGATAATATATAATAGGTTGAATAGGCTTAAAATCTGTTGTCTATTTTTTTCTTATTTAAACAAGAACTTATCTTTTTGGGGAACAATACAAATTTCTAAGAAAATAGATTTTAATATTCCTTTTAAAATGTGTTAATTTCATTCAATGAGAGGTCAGGGATTTATAGATTAATGTACACAGAAAACTAAATTTAAATCTGTATCATATATCTTTAATATATATATTCAAGAGTTTGATTTTAAGTAAAGAATAAAAATACATTATACTGGTCATATAGACTGGAAGAAATGTTCTCACATTAGGCACTAATACACACAAATTAATCTCAAATTGTGTTTATGAATAGGAATAACAAGGGCATAAGGGAGAGATGTCTTATATGGGGAATGATAAATACAATATTACCTTATTAGAATCTGAAAGTGCCAAGGTCAAATCAGAAAGTGATTATCTTTACTTTAATCTGCCAACAACTGTGGAGAATCTATAGTAATATCCTGCACTGTGGTAGATGGTAATGGACAATTAAATATATTTTATGATGTGCCAAATAAAGTATACTTTTGATAAGTTGAATAAATATAACTTCTTAGAGAGGTAGGAGGATTAACATAGTAAAGGATTCATAAATTTGATTTTTGACATATCTTATCTCAAAAGACAAAAAATATCTCAAACCCATTTTTAAATTAGCACTACCTTAGTATCAATGCATAGTCAAAGCACAAAAATTTAAATCATTTTAGATTTTACAATCATTTCTTAATGATTAAAAACTGATGATTTAAATTTATCCAAAATTTAATGCATCTAACCTTGTAATGCCTATATAGGCTACTTCTTGCTTTGTGTAATTGTTGACAAGAGAAATTCCAACGTCTTGTAACGCCAATGCAATTTCTTGCTCTGCTAACTCTGCTTTCTCGCTTTCATATGTTACTTTAAATACCCTTGGATCTTCAGTGAATAAAATAATACGCTGTAAGCCTTCAAAGAATGAGACTAAATAAATTGTCTTTTTCCCCAAATCTATAGGTGTCATCATATCCTAAAACAAAATTACCACACACAAAAAAAAAAATCAGAGTTTGGTTGCAAACAACATGAAATATAAATTCCACACTTATAAAAGGAGAATATTAATGGCACCTACTTCATAGGGTTAGTGGCAAATAAATGAATTAATATTTGTATAATACTTAGAAATTTATGTTATTGAAATCATTTGATGTTTTCTAATGCCATTACTATTATAAAGTTAATACTGATCAGGAAGACTAGTCAATTGTTTATTTCTTTTAACATTTTAATAAAATCTAATTAAATTGTCTTCCTTTTTGGGCTTATCAGTGGGTAACACAAAGCATTTTTCTGCTTTATTCTAAGACTACAGCAATGTGGCAAGTGTTAAAATTGTTTTAGTCTGAAATCTGTATTTCCTTACAGAGCTGAATCAAATAGGAAAAAAAAAATCAGATATCTCAGTTGCATGCTCTACCAAGACATGGATATTCATCATGGAGTTAATTTTGTAGGAAGCTCTTATATAACATTGTGCTGCTATCAGGATCTTGAGGTTCAATGGCAAGATAAATATAGAAAATTCTAATAATTAATAGTTAGCCATGAATTTCTAGTTAATGAATATTCTGATTAATAGGAAATTTTAATATATATAGTAAATATTCATGTTACAATACATAAAATTAAAAATTGGAGTTGTTACCATAAAATCATTATCTAGGAATACTCATGTTACTTATAATACTTTCTAAAATAAAATATATAGCACTAAAACTATATTGAGGAAGAAGAAAACTAACTTATTTCTAAATAATTCTGAAGTTCTCCCAATATCTTACAGTGAATGCCATATTTATCTTTATAAACTTCAAACTGTTACTATGATATAAATATGCAAAAGTACTAATTAATAGATCAGGTGCATAAGATTTTTATATTAAAATATAATTTTTTCCCGAATAAATCTAATAATCATGAATAATAAAAAGGCCAATTATAGGTAACCCCTTTAAATACAATTTAAAAAAAGAATCCACCTATAGAGCAACAGTGGAAGACAATAAAAAAATATCATCAATATGTTAACAGAAAATATTAATAACTCTGGACCCAGAATTCTTTACTCACCAAAAATATTTCATTGAAAAAAAGCATGCAAAATAGAGATGTCTATAGAAGAATAAAAACTATCAAAGCTCACCATCAACAGAGACTTATTCAAGGAAATTCTACAGAAGAAATTAACCAGTGGCAAAAAGAAAGTGATTCAAGATGAATGTCTGAAGCAAACAGAACATTATAGAGAGTCTTAAATTATCCTTCAAAATTTTCATATAACACATACAGCACAATCAAAAATAAATAGGCATAAACAAGAACAGATATGAGGGAAAACTAAGAAAAAAAGAGAAAATATTAAAATATACACAAGAGATTTAAATATTGGAGTTGTCAGGTAGGTGTTAAAGTAGCTATGGTTAATACATTCAAGGAATTACATGACAAGATAGAGAATTTTGGAACAAAACAATTTCTAGAATAGAAATCCTACAACTGATAATTTTAGGAACTGAAATTAAGAACTCAATGGACAAGTTTAAGACCAGATCAGACACAGCAAGAGAAGTATAGTGGAGGACAGATCAGAAGAAAATATCTGCACTGAAGGATGAAGAGAAAAGGATGAAGCAATATACTAAAACCACATAAAAGTCATAAGGAACATGGTGCAAAGACCTAACATTTATGTAATCGTGCAGTCCTAAAGTAGAGAAAAATCCAAGCACAAACCATGTTTGAAGATATAATTCCTGAGAAATTTCCAAACCAGACAAAAGACCTCAAAGTTACTATTTTTGGAAGCATAACAAATCAAGATAAATACAGAGAACACCATACCTAAGAATATCATAGTAAAATAGCTGAAAAGCAATGAAAAAAAGAAATCATGAAAGACATTAGAGGAAAAAAAAAAAAGAAGTGCCAACCCTGACTTGAAATTCGACATCCAGCAACAATACCTTACCAAAAAAAAAAAAAAATTCAAAGAGAATTTTTCAGCTATAAATTCACACTAGAAAAATACTAAAGAGAAGAAAAAATTAACCCATGTGGAAACATGAATATACAGGAAGGAATGAAAAGCAGCAAAAAAGAAACACATGGCTAAATTTAAATGGAATATTAATTATAGAAAACAATAATGGTATAGGATTTAGTATCTATTTAGAAATAAAATACACAATAATATATTAGATGGAAGAGGGTAAATGGAATTAAAGAGGTCTAAAAAGCCTTTACATTACTGAGAAAGTGGTAATTTACTGCAGGTTTTAGTAAGTCAAGAATGCATGTTGTAATATAGTAGGAAGCCATAGTGATAGGCTTCTCTTAGTATGATGCATGTATGTGTCTTGAAAAAAGCCTACAAGCCATGCTCATAGGTTTGGTATTGTGGAGTAGAGATTTCTAAGTAAGGGTGGCTTCTACCACAATCAAGTGAATCTTGTTCCTTACACAAAATCTGTCATTTGCAGTGACCAAAGAGAATACCTCCTAAACTGCAATAGGATGTGTCGTAAGAACTTCCACCCAAGAGGAATGCCTGATGCTCCCTGCTAGCATGGCTAGCATGCTATTGCCTGGCCGGTCTCTTCCCGAATAGGCAGGTACAAAGTGTGGCCTATGGTAGTTTTACAAGTCTGAATGTTTAGGCCTAAAAAGATACTGTGGTGGACACCATAATATTATATACCGATAAAAGGATCAACCTACCAGGAGGATACAATAATTCTAAATTTTTACCCGCCTAATCATATAGCTTCAAAAAGTATAAAACCCAAAATTAAACAAAAAGGAGAAAGGTATAAATTTATATTGAGAGATTTTTAACACATCTCTCACAGTAATAAGCAAACCAAAAAATTACTATGACAGGAGACTTAACACACTAACATGAACAAACTCACACACAGAGAACACTGTTACTAAAAACTATACAAGATATATTCTTTTCACATACAAATAAAAAACTTAGTAAAACTGACCACATGCTAGCCCACAAAGTCAATCTCAATAAATTTCAAAAGACTGAATCAGAAGTATGTTCTCACACGGTGGAATTAAACTAGAAATCGACAATGATAACTATAAAATTCCCATATTTTTAAAAAGTAATAAGCAATAACCTAACTATTAAACCAAAACATAAGAAATAATGATGAAAATTAGAAAATATTTTGAACTTAAGGACAATAAATATACAACATAGCAAAGTCTGTGGGATAAAACATATTGTTTTGGAGGAAAATTTGTGACTTTAAATGACTTCAAATAAGAAGAAAATGTGAAAAATGATAAGTATCTGCTATCAACTGAACTGTCTCCTTAAAATATATGTTGAATTCCCAATCCCCAATGTGACTGTATTTGAAGATGGAGTCTTTATCGAGGTAATTATGGTTATATAAAGTCACAAGGGTGGAGCTCTGATCCAACAGGATTAGTGTCCTTAGGAATACAGAGAGCAGTGTTCCCTGTCCCCTCATGCCAGGTGAGGACACAGAAAGAAGATAGTCATCTGCAAGCTGGAATCTGACCATGATCTAGCTCCTTATGATCTCAGACTTTCAGACTCCACTCTGATCTCAGACTTTCAGTCTCCAAAACTCTTGAGAAATAAATTTCTGTTGTTTTAGCCACCCAGTTCATGGTATTTTGTTATGGCTGCCTAAACAGACTAATACAGTGTCCATCTCAAGAGTTTAGGAAAAAATATTATCAATTAAACCCAAAGAAATATGAAATAAAAGAGTATAATATAGATTAGAGCAGAAACTGGTGAAACTGAAAACACATGTATAAATGATATCATCAAAAGAACAAAACAGGCTGGGCACGGTGGCTCATGCCTGTAATTCCCAGCACTTTGGCAAACCAAGGTGGGAGGACTGCTTGAGGGCAGGAGTTTGAAGTTGCCGTGAGCTATGCTGACACCACTGTACTCTAGCCTGGAAGACAAAGTGAGACTTTGTCTCAAAGAAAAGCAAAACAATAGTTCTTCTGAAAAACAAAAATCAAAAACCATAACCTTCCTACAAATACAAAAACAGGCTAAGAGGGCTTGGCTTCACCGGTGAATTCTAACAAACATTCACAGAAGAAACCATATTAATCTTATGTAAACTCTTCCACAAAATAGGAAAATTATAAATATTTCCCAACATTTTTAAGAAGTTGGCATTACCCTGATATAAAAACCTAGAAAGGACATTACACAGTAGGAAAGTTACAGGCCAATTTCTCTGATAAGTATACAAGCAAAGGTCTTAAAACATTAGCAAGTCAATTCCAGAAATGAGAAGTTAGCTTAATATTTAAAAATCAATCATATAATTCATCTTAAAATAAGATAAAGTTCAAAATTATATAATCATTTTCAACAGATAAAAATAAAAAGCATTTGATAAAAATTCAACACTCGTTCACATACACACACATGTTTTAACAAACTAGCAATAGAAAGCAACTGCTTTAATTTGATACAGGGTATTTATTTAAAAAACAAACAGCCAAAAAAAAAAAAAAAACACTTAGAGCAAAGATATACTAATGATAAAATGTTCAATTTCCCCTCTATAATGACAATGAGAGAATCCCTGCACTACTGATAGGTAGGAAGAAATAATAACTAGTGGTAAGAAAAAAGACATTAGAATAGGGGTCAAACTAACATGAGTTTTGAAGGACAAAACATTTTAATGAAACACTTTCTGAAAGTTATTTACAATATTACCAGAAAATGTTTATACATACCTTTATCATCATAGTTTGTCACCCAGAAATAAATTCTTTTTAGTTAACTCAGTGGATCCTTAAATGTTCCTTATAAGAAACTAATCTACCTAATATGATTGTGTAGAGAATATATGCTTATCATGTGAATGCTGAAAGCACTTCTCTAAGCACAGGTTTAACCTTTACAACATAGTAGAAGCAAATAATGAGTAGTAAGACTATTTCCAGTTTTTAACATTTTTTTTGTTAAGGCTTGAATACTGCTTCTAAAGTTTTTTGGTAGTTTTTTAGAGGTGTAGCCACAAAACAAACAGTCCTTAAAATTAGGAAGGCTGAAAACAAACACAAAAACAAAACAAAACAAAAGGCTGCTGTGAACATCATATAATCTACCCAATACTTACATCCTTTTGTGTTACTTCACCTTGGCTTTTTCCACATTTCCACTTCAGCCTTCTAGAGCCCACTGGATCAGCCCATGTATAAAATACTGCTTTTCCAGGAGGGAGGGAATCTTCTGTTTCACTGAGAGAACTGACATAAGTAGAAAAATATGCATTAAATTAAATGCCAGTACATGAGTATACAAAAAATCCAAAATAATGCTTCATTAATTCTTAGTCCATTAATTGAACGATAGTTCTGATTAAAACTAGATTGAAATTTTTTCTTTATACAATTCCCTAATGAATACTTCACATTATATTCCTACTTGGAAAATATTTGTTCCACTTAGGAAATAAAGGTCTACAAAGTCTTTAAACATACTGTCAATTTTTTAATACAAATTAATTATGGAAAAATTATTCCATTTACTTTATCTTATCTACACTAATTCTAAGAGAATTTAATTGATAACTCTTTCCTAAGTATTGATCTCACTATAATAAAAACATAGCTCAATTATTTTTGAAATTCACAACACATGGAATACAAATCTAAGAAATCCAATGGACTAACAGAAAGAGTCTCAGAAAGAAAAAAAAATTTAAAAAGTTATAAACCAAAGAAATAATAAAATATAGCTTTTTTGACCTGAAAAAGGAGCTTACCCTGCAGACTAAAAGACTTTACTGAGTATCAGACAACATTAATAAAGCAGAATATAATCTGAGACACATTTTTATAAGAAAATTGAGGGGAAAAAACCCATAAACATCTAAGAAAATCATAGTTACTCACAAAGTAATAAAAATGCTAGTCTCACACTTTCTATTATGTTGAATGTCAAAAAAAACCCCCATAGCACAAAGTGTCTACACAACTTTGAGGAAAAAGGTTATCACGTAAAGTAGTGATTCCCAACCTTTTGGCACCAGGGACCGGTTTCATGGAAGACAATTTTAAATTACCACAGATCAGGTGGGGGTGGCCGAGGGATGGTTTGAGGATGATTCAAGCACATTACATTTATTGTGCAGTCAAATCTCTCTGCTAATGATAATCTGTATTTGCAGCCACTGCCCAGAGCTAGCATCACCACCTCCGATCATCAGGCATTAGATTCTCAAAAGGAGCATGCAACGTAGACCCCTCACATACACAGTTTACAGCAAGATTTGCTCCTAGGAGAATCTAATGCTGTCACTGATCTGACAGGAAGCAGAGCTTATACGGTGATGCCAGTGATGGGGAGCAGCTGTAAATACAGATGAAGATTCACTTGCTCGACAACTGCTCATCTCCTGCTGTAAGCCTGGTTTCCAACAGGCCGCAGACTGGTCCTGGGCCATGGCCCAGAGTTTGGAGACCATAAACTTAAAGTTTTATGTCAAGTTGTCATAAATTTGTAAGAGTAAGACATTTCAAAGAAGCAACAGAATTACAGATTATCCAGAAACCCTTACTGAAAAAAACAACAGAATTTTTCCACCCACGTTAGAGATAACTCAAAATAATATCTTAAGAACTAGGATGTAGAAATATTGAAGGATCAGTGGTGAACAACTAAACCAGTAAAGTCAATTTTTTTTGCTAATATAAATCAACGCAAATGCCAAAAGAGCCTTTAGTAAAATAATACATATTTTGAAAAAAATAATCATTTTATATTAATCTGTACAAAAAATCCAAATTATATTCACAAGGAAGTAGAAATTTGGAAAGAAGCTGAAGAAAATATAAAAGCATTCCAAATTTTTTATGGCTAAGTTGGCAGATACTGTTTAACTCTTAAAATTGATTTAAAATGTACATACATAATGAGTGAGATGTACACCATCTGGGGGATGGTCATGCTGGAAACTCAGACTTGTGGGGGGAGGGGGGGAAAGGGCATTTATTGAAACCTTAAAATCTGTACCCCCATAATATGCCAAAATAAAAAAAATAATTAAAAAAAATTGATTTAAAATGCATCGATTTTTCAAGAACAAAAATATAATTATCTAGAACTGAAACAGGATGTGTATTTTTCAAAAAAAATCATTAGAAGAAAATAATCTGTTACAAAAAATAACGGTAAGGAATCATGAATTAGTTATTACAATGATTACAAATGAACTAAAGATTCTTATTAAAAGATAAATGGATTCAAAATTATAAAGTTGGAAACAATCAAAATTCAACAATAAAGTATTATTTAATTGTGTTTATAAATGATAGAATATCATGCATTCATTAAAAATTATGATTTGAAGCACATTTATATGCTCATAATAGCTGTTAAAAATGAGAGGGAAGGAAGGAAGGAAGGAAGGGAGGGAGGGAGGGAGGGAGGGAGGGAAAGCGGAAGGGAGGGAGGGAGAAAAGGAGGAAAGGAAAAGAAAAGCAATGCACCAAAATGTTGACATTATTGGGATTACAGCAAGTATAGTTCTTTTTTACAATTTTTCTATAGAATTTAAAAAAGTAATTAACAACTATTATTTTTATATGCAGAAAATAACTAAGATCTGTATTTTTAAGAACCCAAAGAAAGGGAAAGTGGAAGAGAAAAAATGCATACTCCTAATTTTTCCATTAAAAAATACAAATTTTAATCTGTTTAATTCACCACAGAATATTCCTTATGCAAATACTTACTGGGCTATCTTTGATAGGCAATGGAAATTCAAAGAAAAGGAAAACTAACCACAGTTCTCAATATATAACTATGTATGTGTATATGTCTTACACTCACAAGAAAATGATAATACAATGTGACAAATGTTATAATCTACATATACAAGGGTGCTATCAAAAACTAGGTATATAGATTAAGGTGGCAAGGGAAGGCATCACATAGAAGTGGTGTTTTACTAACAGAAAGGAACACCTATACAGTAAAAAACATATAGAAAAACCCAGATGATTCAGGAAACAAAAAACTACAGTTTGTCTTAAGCATAGGGTAAGAATTAGGCTATAGAAACATAAATGTTTACCAAGGTAGCCTAGCAACGTATTTTAAAAGAAATGGGAAAAACTGAAAAACTTTAAACAAGAGAAGATATAATTATATTTAGTATTTTGGGGAAACTCATTCTGACAGAATATGGAGGATTTACTAGAGATAAAACAAAAGTCTAGTCACAAGAAATGTTGGGAGCCTGAACTAGGATAATTACAGGAGAGATTAGACAAGAGGAGATTTATTAAAAAATTAGAGTTTAACTAATCGCATGGCGTAGTGAGGCAGGAGAAATCTAGGATAACGGGTGAATAACACTGACACTCAATGAGAGAAGGATAAAAAAAAGAGAAGATTTTGTGGTGCAAATGATGAGGTAAGATTTTTTTTTGAGACAGAGTCTCACTCTGTTGTCCAGGCTAGAGTGCTGTGGCATCAGCCTAGATCACAGCAACCTCAAACTCCTGGGCTCAAGAGATCTTCCTGCCTCAGCCTCCCGAGTAGCTGGGACTACAGGCATGAGCCACCATGCCTGGCTAATTTTTTCTATATGTATTTTTAGTTGGCCAACTAATTTCTTTTTATTTTTAGTAGAGATGGAGTCTCACTCTTGCTCAGGCTCATTTCAAACTCCTGACCTTGAGCGATCCTCCTGCCTCAGCCTCCCAGAGTGCTAGGATTATAGGCATGAGCCACCACACCCAGCCAATGAGGTAAGTTTTGAATCACTTTATGGTCTTATGTTTAGGAGGAGGAAAGAAACAGAAAGTCAAGAAAAGTCTATGCCGCAGTAAATATTTGGAGTTGACTGCCACACGGGAAGTAACTAATGTATTTACTGATATGAATTAGATTATATAAGAATATGAACAGGACTAGAAACAACTCCCTATATTTAATATTTTATGACAGGTGGAAGAAAGAGCCTATGAAAGAGATAAACAGAGGCAACCCTCCAACCTGACTATGGATTCAATACTCCTTTTTTCTTTTTTTTTTTTTCAGACAGAGTCTCACTTTATTGCCCATGCTTGAGTGAGTGCCATGGCATCAGCCTAGCTCACAGCAACCTTAAACTCCTGGGCTCAAGCGATCCTACTGCCTCAGCCTCCCGAGTAGCTGGGACTACAGGCATGCGGCACTATGCCCAGCTAATTTTTTCTCTATATATTAGTTGGCCAATTAATTTCTTTCTATTTATAGTAGAGACGGGGTCTTGCTCTTGCTCAGGTTGGTTTCGAACTCCTGACCTCAAAGCAATCCTCCTGCCTCGGCCTCCCAGAGTGCTAGGATTACAGGTATGAGCCACCGCGCCCGGCCTCAATACTCCTTTAAACCAAAGTTTCAAGACCTTGATTTAATAACTACTTCTTCAGACAATTCTAAATCCAACTCCAATGTTCAGTTTTCCTGACTGTTAATGTTATAAATTTCCATTAGGATCATAATTTTTTTAAGTTTCAAAATTTCAACACAAGATCACATTCTATTATCTCCCTTATCTCTTTCTCTTACAATTATAACAATGCAGTACATAAGATTTTCTAAACAGTTCATATCTGTACTATATCATGAAAAAAATTACAAGGTCAAGGCCAAAGAGAAGATTAAGAGATCTCTAGTCCAGCCGTAGCCAATCTCAATAAGATTTGTCAGAGAAGCTAGTTATAATGCTATGCTTAGAATATAAAGAATTAACTTAGCTCCTAAGTGTCTAAAAAGTTACCAGCTATATATACCATTCTTGAAACAACTGAGAAAATAGTCACTCAATCATTTTCTGTAGATCTTAACTCTGAATACTGGTTGGGAAAAGCTACTTGATGTACATGGGTTGAAGAGGAAATGAGAAATCATTTCTATTTGCTTTTTTGCTATGATCTGACTGTGTCTCCCTATAATTCATATACTGAAACTTAATCACCAATATGATAGTATTAAGAGAGGGGCCTGAAAGAAATGATTAAGAGTGCAGAGCCCTTATGGATGGGATTAGTTTTTAGTCTTATAAAAGAGGGGAGCTGCCTTGACCCTTGCCAAGTGAGGATGCAGAAAGAGGTGCCATCTATGAAGCAGAATTAGCCTTCATCAGACACCGAATCTCCTGGCACCTTGATCTTTGACTTCCCAGCCTCTAGAACTGCAAGGGATAAATTTCTGTTCTTTTAAGTTACCCAGTCTAAGGCATTTTTGTTATAGCAGGCCAAATAGACGAATATACTATTAATATATATAGTATATTAATATACTATATTATTTTTATAATATGGATAATAAAAAAAATAGGCTTTCCTCTATCTTATCGTAAACAAATGAGAGAACGATTGGCAAGGAGGAGTTCTAGGTACTTGTTAGCTGAGCCCTGTGGTCTTTATTCAATGCCTATTTGATTTTAATCAATGATTAGAAGTTATATAGTTAGCAGTGGAAGTATAAATGAACTAATAAATATTGGCCCAATGCAAATAGGTGAAAACAAACAAAGAAAGTAGACAAAAGAAATTCAAGACAGCTTGGGACCACTAAGTAGGGCATCAGAAAGTTGCACCAACTGTAGTGGCACTAAGGGGATATGATATCAAAACAAAGGGAAATAAATGATGTTTAAGAGTAGTCCTAAATCATCAAGATTTAATTATGGTCTTTAAGGATGTAGTTCCTTTCCCAAGCACCTCAACAAAAAGAAGGTACCTAGTTTTTGAAAAAAATCTGAAATTTCAGATATTTACATTATACTAAACTATGAAAAGATTTAAAAACAGACAAAATTCAGAGATTCTTAACAAACCGGACATATTCTTCACCAGATTCAACAATGATCAAGCTTTTGCCACACTTGCTTCAGCTCTTCCATTTTCTTTTTTTGAAGCATTTAAAGATAAATTGTGGATATCAAGGAAGTTTTACCCCTACATACCTCAGGATATATATTTTTTTAAAAATGAGACATTGTGTTACACAGCCACAATACCATTATCAGTTTATATTCTTAAGAAATCACCATAAGTCAGTATCTTATCACCTACGCTCTGCTAAAATCAGGAGTTACTGTATTTATGATAATCTTCTTACCTTTGCTTGTACTGAACAAGATCATTCTTTGTGTGATTTATTAACAAGAATGTAGCTGCTCCATCATGATAATCTGAAAATGTAATAACTGTAGAATGCTCAGCCAAATTAACTTCTGCTATAATACCTCCAAGCTAAAAGAAAAAAACATTCTTTAATGGGATCATCAATATTCTCAAGAATATTAACTAATAAATTTAATAATAAAACTATTCATAACTTGGAAACTTAATTTTTTGAGATAATTGAAAAAACAATTCAGAATTTTATATTACATTTCTGGGAAACCATGAATCTCCATTATTATATGAAGATGAATGATATTCCAGATGTGGTACACTCTACTATTCCAGATACTACAACTAACTTTTTGTATAACAAATTATGTTATGTCTCTGGTACCTTCTGGTACCTTTTCCTTTTACAAAAAGAAATGTTTGTTCATTTTTGGTGAAAGGAAAAAAAATAAACAGAGGTAACTATTAAATACACACAAAAAAAATACTAGTATTAGCTTTTTTAATGAAATATGTAGGGAAAAAAATCACTTACCTTATTATCCAGACGCAATAAAATACAATTTTCTTGCTTGTTAAAATATATCCTTTTGGGAGGATCCTCACTCCTTTCAACTTGAATAAGAAGTTTACTAGAAGCATCCTCAGGCCAAAAGGGGATACACTAAAATATATATTACATATATTTATAAAAAAACAGATTTCATCATAAATACTTATACCATTTTAATATGCCCATCAGAGTAGACTTAAACATTTAAAAAATCTCTTTCAAGACTGCTCGGTTATTGGGTTGCTTAGCTACAACAGTTGTAAACTGTCAACTTAGAAATGGGTTGTCACTTGTGAGCACTGTGAGTATAAGCAGCAATAGGTTGTAAGTTGAAGAGCTATAGTAAGTAGAGTGCTGGGGAAGAAAAAGACTTTAATGTAGTCATGGTCTTATAGAGAAAGGTTGAAAAATCATAAAGAAAGCTGAGCCAAGAACTGGGAAGCAGATAAGCAGTTTAAAGGGTACACTGAGTTACTAAAAATCAAAATCAGGTTTTGGGCATCATTTGGTAATTAAGCAGAAGACAAAGTGCACACAGATGGCAAGTAAGGACATGTACTAAATCTAGGGTCCTGGTCATCAAATAAAGGTAAAAAAGTAAAAGTATCCAAAGTTGAGAATAGGAAAAGAAGCTCAGAATCTTTTTTTTTTTTTTTTTTTGAGACAGAGTCTCACTTTATTGCCCAGGCTAGAGTGAGTGCCGTGGCGTCAGCCTAGCTCACAGCAACCTCAAACTCCTGGGCTCAAGCAATCCTGCTGCCTCAGCCTCCCAAGTAGCTGGGACTACAGGCATGTGCCACCATGCCCGGCTCATTTTTTCTATATATATTAGTTGGCCAATTAATTTCTTTCTATTTATAGTAGAGATGGGGTCTCGCTCTTGCTCAGGCTGGTCTCGAACTCCTGAGCTCAAAGGAGCTGCCCACCTCGGCCTCCCAGAGAGCTAGGATTACAGGCTTGAGCCACCGCGCCTGGCCAGAAGCTCAGAATCTTAAGAAACAACTTGGACATCAGTGATCTGGAAACTGAACTAAAAGAACAATATACAGTCAAGTTACCAGAAAAAAGACTAGATAACCAACAGAAGCTGGAAACAAAAGAGATAAATGAGGAAGAATGGAGAACCAGCCTTGTCAGTAAACTATTATCTGCTACTCTGACACCTGGCAGCCCAGCTTTCTCCTGCTCAGCCAACCTTTTGACATTTGCTCTTTCATTTCTTCTATGTCTTTGTTCAAATGTGACCTTAATAAGTTATGGTATTATTAATTTAATGGTTTCCTTCATACCCACTGAAAAGTAAACTACACAAAGACAGGAACTTGTGGTTTTACTAACAGATGTATTGCAAATCACATAAAAAGTACACAATAAATATTTCTTGAAAGAATGAACAGACTTGAAAAAAGTGGAACTTTTGGAAATGAGAAATATAATTATTCAAATAAACCCAGTTAAGGCTTAAATATCAGTTTAGACACAGTAAAAGTAAAAAATTTTTTAAAATACATGTAGAATTTATCCAGAACACAGCAAAGAGAGTTAAACAGAAGACACATGAAGTACAGAATATGAATGTCTAGCACAGGGGTGGGGAACTTGTATCCTTAAGGCCACAGGTGGCGTTCTAGGTTCTTAAGTATAGCCTTTGGACTGAATCTAAATTTTACAGAACAAATCCTTTTATTTTTATTAATACATTTTTGTTCATCTTTCATATTTTAATTTTATTTTTTAAATGGAAGTATTTAAAATACCAACAAATAAGTTTCAATGAAATAGTCCTCCCAGACTGACTGGCAGAATTAGGACATTAGTAAGCCATGAGGGCTAAATTGATGGCTTCTATGCTCATGATTTAGTTCTAACTTCCCCCGCCTGACTGGTGCCCCTACTGCAGTAGGCTGGTTGGTGAGAGTTTATGGGGGTTGAGTATGCCGGTCTGCTATCAGTTTTTGACAGTGGTGCACTGTGTTTCTGTTGGAAGCGGCATTTGTGAATAGCTGCACAGCTCGACAGTATTTTTAATTCTGTCTGCTTGGCAGCCCCTCACGTCAAAGAAGACCAAGAGAACGCTGAAGGAAGAAGACAGGTTTTATAATGAGGCTTGGGAATTGCAATTATCTTCTTTTTGCTAAAAGAATTATCTTCTTTTTGCTAAAGATAAGATGATCTGCTTGCTCTGTGATACTGCAATATCAACATTAAAGAAATTCAATGCTCATCAGCATTATCACACTCACAAGGAACACATATATTTTAAATTAGAGGGAGAGGTTCAAAAGGTTGTACTGCAGAAATTAAAAGATGAAAAGCAAAAGTGAAGAGAATTCTTTTAAGCAGCAGTAAGACCTGGAAATAATGCCACTGAAGCAACTTATAAAGTAGCTTATATAATCAGGAAAAAAGGGAAACCATTCAGTGATGTACAAATTGTGAAAGAAGGCATTGTTGAAGCTGTAGGATGCTTAGAACCTGATAATGTTTCAAAGTGCAAACAACTTCCTCTTTCAAGGAGAGCTGTAACTGATTGGCAGCATGAATTAGTCTTCAATTTAATAGAACTTCATACAATCTTCAAAAAGAAAACATATATTATTCAATTGCTTTGGATGAACAAATGGATACTACTGACTCAGCACAGGTTATACTGCATTTGGGTCATAACAGAAGATTTTCTTTGCTACAAAGGGTTACTCATTTTGGGCACTCTTGCTGAACAGAATATAGGGAATAGATATCTTCAACAACTTTCAAGATAAACATCATGAAGTTGGAGTGAATTTGGTAAATTTTGTAAGTATATACAGACGGTGCACCTTCCATGACAGGAAAACATCAAGGGTTTATTGCACAGATAAAAAAAGTATTAATAGATCCAGATGATCTCATTTCTTTTCATTGTATCTTGCATCAAGGAAATCTCTGTGCTAAAGCTACTATTTTAAGTGACACTTTGCAACAAGTTGTAAGTATTGTTAATTATATTTGTGCAAATGCAACATGGCATCGTCAGTTTCATAATATGCTAAAGCTGAACTATGAGGTAATCAGTGTGGATTTGCCTTATCATTCTAAATTATGTTGGCTATCCCAGGGACAGGTGTTAGCCAAAATTTTACCTCTGTGAGAAGAGATAGTTAAATTTTATGAAGAACACAATCAGCAATGTGAATTATTGAAAGAAGATTTCTATAGGAATGCAGCATTTCTATGTGATAGCATGTCAAATCAAAACGACTTGAATATTACTTTGCAATGTAAAACTAAGTATATATATTATATATGGCAAAAATCCAGCCATTTCGAAAAAAGCTATCTTTTTTCAGAACATTTCTTCAAAAGGAAATTCTGGATGAACATTTTCCACAGTTAGCAAAGGTCACTGATGAGCAGGATGATATATGCAAATCATTTGAAGAATACACAGCTATTACAGACCTATTAATTGGAGAACACAATGAAAGGTTCACTGACTTTGAGAATCATGACATCACACTCAGCATTTCAGCCTCACCTAAACTGATATCACTAAGGAAACTAAAGAACTACAGATAAATTGATTGAGCTCTCAGTAGATAACATTTTAAAGTCATTGATGCTAAGAAAGATCCAATTGAAATATGGAAAAATGCAGTAAAATACCCATGCCTTTGACAACATGCCTGAAAAATGCTTTGGTGCTTTTCAACCACTTATTGCTCTGAATCTACATTCTCCTACCTAACCCAAATCAAGATACCCTTAAGGTTACAAATGACTGATACCCATCTAGAAGATCAACTGAAACTGTGGACCTCCATGCTGCAACCAAATAATTAAAATGCTTTCCAACAAAAAGCAGACACAACAAAGTCATTACAAGGTTAGTTACCTTTAAAATTAACAAATAGTGTCATTTTATGAAATTATTAAGTACATACTAGTTAGATTTTTACAAAATAATGTACATTTTTAAGTATATATAATTGAAGTTTCTTGAATGTAGCCTTATTTGATTACAGCTATATTAATGTGGCCTTCCAACAAGAAAAGGTTCCCTACCTCTGGTCTAGCATATGTCTGATTAAAGGCCCAGAAGGAAAAAATGGAAGAATGGAGGAGAGGCAATATTTAAAAAGATGGTAGCTGCAAATTTTACAGAAAGTATGAATTCATTAAACTACAGATCTAGGAGTAAAGCATCTGAAGTAGGATAAAGTAACTGTACGACTGCAGAACATCAAAGACAAAGAGAAGAAAGACCATGATGACAGCCAAAAAGAAAACAAACATCGCCTCCAAAAATGACAGACTCACAGCATAATTTGTAACAAAAATGGGAGTGAGAATTCAGTGGGGGAAAATCTATGACACGTTAAGAAAAAATGTCAACTTAAAATTGATATATAGAAAAATTAAAGAAAGACTACAAAAACTTTTATAGATAAACACAAACTGATGGTATTTACTTTCAAAACTAGCTCTACAGGAAATTCTAAAGAACGTACTTCAAGAATAATCCCATAAGGATGGTTTTATATGGAAAAAGGAAAAATGAATAAAAATAGCAAATACTTCTCTTACAATCCTAACATTCAGAATAAATGTTCTTTGAAAGTAAAATATGCTATCAACTTCAGTAAATTATTTAGAAAACTCTTATCCAAAGGTTTAATAGCTAATGCTGCCACAGAATTAAAATTTCAGATCTAAGTTATTATTGATTTCTTCAAATAACTTGAAGAAAAGTCTGGCTTAACCTACTCCCTGAAGGTATTCTTAACAGCTTCCCGGACAGAATATATTTAATGTCATTTCCTTCTTTTGGGTGCATTTATACCTTATCTAGTCTTCTATTGCTGTATTTAACCAAACTGGTTGGGAATTATTAAATGTCTACCTCCCTTATCAAGCTATGTACTCCCATATCGCAAGGTTCACTTTTTAATAATCAAATATCCAGAGCCTGGCACAAATATTCAATAAAGGTTTATGATACTGAAATAAAATTAAGGTGGGGGAGAGTTAAAATATTACATAGTGATTTCAGGTATCTAACTTCAAGGAGAAAACAGAATCCGAAGAGGTACATTTTTGAAATTCATCTACTTACCTGCTCCAAATCAAGAGAGAGCCAAGTATCACTTCCTTCTTCAGCTACTGATATATGATACTTGCTTTTGTTTTTAATCATATAAAAAGGAGTAAATGTCACAATTCTGGTAATGTTAAAACTGCTGAGGTCTATAGTGACACCAACCTAACGAGAAAAAAAATAACAGTTCAAAAACTGTTATACTGTCATTCTGTCTTTATAAAATTTAATAGTTAATATATACACTTTAAATAAAAGTTTCTTGATGTGCACAGAATGAACTCACTTGATATTCCATTTTCAAGCCTTTACATTTAACAGCTCCATGACTACCAACAGTATCAATTGAAAATTGATCTGACAACTCACTATCAGTTACCATAAGCTGTACCTAGGAAAAAATATTTTAAAAATATTACAATTAGGTACTTTTAAAAATTCCTAATTAAATTGACACATTTTTTTTTTTACTTTTAAGCATAAACTAAATATTGTATCGTTGATGCACTAAACCTTTACTTACCAATACTAAATTCTAATCTTTTTAACCTCAAATATTTAACAAATATCTCTACCCCAAGTTTCATAACATTTTATTCTTTAAAACTCTAAAACTAAAAAGGAGTGACAAATAACTAAAGAAAAGTGAAAGTTAGAAAAAACATCACATACCTTATTGTTATTAAAAAAGTGATTTGGCTGAAAAGAAAATAGAACTGGTTTTTTATAGTCAGGTGGATGCTTTCGATGAATTCCATCTGCTTTATATTGTAACATTCGACCAGTTTTATTCACCATCCAATAAGGACTATGAAACGCCACAACTATCTGACCAGTATTGTAAGTCACATGGATAGCAATATCTAAATCAGTCTTTTCTATTTCTGTAACACAGGTAAAATTGATGAAACTAATGTCTTCTTGATTAGGTTTTATATAATATTCACTTTTCCAATCGTGGTTAAGATAGTCAAGTAATTTTAAATGTAGCCTGGCTTTATCCAACTGTACAGTACAAATCTGGGCTGAATGTCCTTCATTTAGAGTAAAAACTGAATTGTCAATTCCCTGTAATAAAAAATACAACAAATTTTAAAATGTTTCAGAATAATATGCCCCCAAATTTTATTTAATTAGTCCAAATGCTATATACACAATGGTTTGAAATACCTGTCAGAAAATGTTGTAAGTCTTATATTCATAAGTTCTAATTCTGTCAACTGTGGAAACCTTTGTAAAATATTTAATCTGAGATTTGAGTTATTTTATTTGTAAAATGCTCTAGATGACTTACTTCAAAGGACGATTATAAGGATTCTATTAAACAATATAATGTGTGATTCCAGTGGAAATTTTAAAACATCATAATTACTAAAACAAAAAAATCATATCCACTAATGATTTTAGTTTTGAAAACTACAAAATAATGAAAATTATAGGAGAAAACTATAAAATAAGCAATCACTACCACTTCCCATTCTTAATTTTTAACAGTCTCTGTTTATCCACTTCCAATCACTGCTTATATTACATCTTATGTAACTCTCAAAACTATTCATTTCTCTCTGCCCACACTCCTGTTATCTTAGTTCATGTCATCATGACTTCTCAGTGTAAGAGTCTCCTAGCCACTCTTGTCTCCTTTAGTCTCTTCTCCATACTATAGCTAAACTGTCTTTCTAAAAACTGATCATATCCTTTGGAAACTAGCAGACAGAATGTGATAGTTAAATGCATCAGATTAAAAGTTCTATGAAAATGGAAATGTAAATAATGCATCCGAGTATCTCACCAGTTTTTCTAGCATCTCTATCCTTGCTCTTCCTATAATCATAGGAATCTCTTCATCTCAAGATTTTAAATTAAAGTAAAAATAATGAGTTCTTGATTTTTTACATACTAAATAATATTCCACAAAATAACAATGGTGGCTGCAGTGTTAAAGTGGTAAATAAATGGCAACCATGTGTCTGTTAGGCACTGTGATAAATCATCTAATTTGATTTTTCCCTATATCTCAACTATGCAAGTTTTTTAATAACGAATAGTTATTACTATTCGTATTTTTTAAACTAGGATAAAAGATTCAGAAAAGCAATAATGCCTGCCTAAGAACATACAGCTAGCTAGCAAGTGACAAAGTTATGATGCAATCTCAAATATATCTGAGAGCAAAGTGTAAATTCTTAACTACTATGAAAATCTGTCATATGGAAAAACAGATATTTTAAAACTATAAATATCTTAACTTTTTTACCCAAAAAAAAAGATGCATCAGAAAAGTATAAACATATAGTAATCCCCAAAGTAAAATAAATCTATAATTAATAGATGACAATGAAGAACTACCTTCTTTCATTTGATCAGCATGGCAAATAGAATATTTACATAAAATCTTAAGATGGAGAAATTCCTATGTTATAAAAGCAGGAGGGAATCAGACTTAATCTGTTAAAATAAATAAGTGTGTAAGAGAAAAAAATTTTAGGCCGGGCGCGGTGGCTCATGCCTGTAAATCTAGCAATTTGGGAGGCCGAGGTGGGCGAATCATTCAAGGTCAGGAGTTCGAAAAATTTTATAGAGTATACAAGTCTTTAAGAAAATCAACAATAAAGGAATATAATATAATGTAGTAGGCATTTTTGTGTGTTCAAGTCTTGTACTTGAATGTTATTTCAATACTAATTCTATATTGTTGCAAAAGAACATTCACTCTCTTTACTAGTACTCTAACTTTTATTAGAACTAAAACACTTTTTATTGTTCAAAATTTTAAATAACTATTAAAATAAAACTACAAAATAAAAGACAGGAAGGCACTAAAAATAATCCCACAATACCTCTGTATAATAAGCAATTTTGTAAGGAAGAAGATTTCGAAGTAGGATAGGTGGCCATAAATGTATTATGTATGGTAAGTCCCAACCATCTTCTGAATACACTGATAGAGATGTTAAATTATCTTTTTCTGGGACAATATTAATGAGAAATGATTTCTTAGAAGGGTTTATAGATCGACATTTCTTCTTTAGAAGAGCTCCATCATTTTTTATAATTTCTTCAAAGTCAATTCCTTCACTCATTTGATAGTCCTTATCTTCTGGCTTCAGAAAAAGGAATGATCTGCATAAAAGATTAAATAATACACTTTAAAATGCTTTAAAAGAAGACATTAAATTATATGAACTTATATATAAAATTATATGCTTTAGAATAAAACTCCCCCCTTTTATGATACTATAATAAAGTTTTATATTTTCATATACTTTTTAGATATAGGTAAGATAGAGAAATAGTTATCTTAAGTTTCTGGAAGCTAATCAAGTTACTTGGCTTTTAAGAGGAAAATATTTTTCTTACAAACTTACTATCTTAAAAGTATATTTACAAGATAACTCGTTTCTTATAAAAAAAATACATAATCATATCAGTCATATATGCAAAGCAAACCACATATAATCATCTGTGACTTGTACAGTTAACTGAAAGAAGTTGGCTTTCCTGGATATGTGGGCCTAAAAGGAATTACATGTCGCAACTGAATTCATGAACTAAAAAATATTTCTACTGAAAAAATAATCACTAGCTTTCCAAAGTTAATCAAATGAAAGCTATTCGACAGATACTTAACTTTATTAAAATGTGGGCCATAGCTGCAGAGAAGTGGTTT
Organism: Mirza zaza; assembly: GCA_008750895.1. Classification (NCBI taxonomy): domain Eukaryota; kingdom Metazoa; phylum Chordata; class Mammalia; order Primates; family Cheirogaleidae; genus Mirza; species Mirza zaza. Next base: position 55,671 of record VSMD01033116.1, read on the forward strand.
TAAGAAAACGGTGACAAAAATCATTGGGTGTCACATATGATTAGTCTTTATATTTGAATATCACATTCTTTATTTACAATTCAGCATTTTAGATTTAATAATATTTTAACCTAAGCTGTAACCTAAGCTGTGTCCAAGAATAAAAATTTAATATTTTTATTTTGTAAAACTAATTAGCCATAATTGTGACACTCTCCCTTACAGATGAATAACTGTCAAAACTATCTCCAACTCTTATTATTTTTGTAAGCTGTAGTCCAAAAATGATAAATATGTACTATATATTTCTGTAATGTTTCATGGCATCTTAAATTTGCTAAATGAACACAATCCTCCACACCTATTTCTCTGTGTGTCCTTTTTTGGTGACTTCTAGCTACTGGTACTCTGAATTTTAAAATAAGATGAAACTCTTTCTTCTTCCCTGGCCCACACATATATTTATTTCTCAAATCAGTTATTAGATTTTGCCTATTCTACTTCTATATTCTCTCTGTAATTTTCATTCTCCTTCCCATTTTTACTTCTAATACTCAAAGATTAAAAATTTGATTTTCTTCAAATTAAATTAATGCCAATACACTCATCCAGTTACCAAAACATGTTAGATTCATTATGTACCAATGAGAAGGCAAATCTGGAAATACACAAGTAAGAAAGACATTTTTTACTTTTAAGGAGATCACAACCAGATGGGAAATGTAATGTTAAGAGATAACTATTGTATTGTGAAAGGTAATCAAAATCCACATGTATAAAGTAGGCTGAGAGCATGAAAGTGTGATTAGCTCTTCCTAGAAAGACCACAGGCTGTTTTACAGTGGTGATAATTTTCCCAAAAAGCTGTGTTCTGAAGAGAAGGCTTGAGTTAAGAAATATAAAAGGTTAAAGGAAAGTTCAAGTAATGAATGAAGACACAGAAAAGATAGATACCACTGGCAGGAGGTTCTAAATGAGAAGAGATGGTAGGACACATGATCTTAGAAGAAAGTCATATATTCTGAGATAATTTTAATCTTTTCTTATAATACTTTATATCAAGTTTTACCTAATTAAATATTTAAGATTAATGTAGTACATATTTCTAGTTATATTACAACTATTTCCCTGAAAATGGAATAGATAAATATGTAGATAAAAAGACAAAATACTGTTTTCTAAAGGAATTTCAAAAAAATTCTATTATAAAACCTTTGAAAAGTAAAAATATCTTCATAATAGTGTATATAAACCCAGAAACCACCAATCATGATCTATTAGACATTTTTAAAACTCATAAACATATATAATTATGGTTATGATGGTTATGTTGCAGTCAAGTAATAATTATAGTTCCTAGTGAAAGCATAGTTTACATGGTATAAATTAAATGCATTAAATAATTTGTTTTTAAAAAGAACAACCTAAGTGCCCTGAAACTTAAATAAGTTAGATGAGATATTAGTAGGGTGGATTTAATCAAAGTTATCCATACAGATTAAGAAACTAAAAATTTTATAAGAGACCTTATAGCAAATAAAATAATAAAGAAAAAAATCACCGGTAAGATGGCAATGGTATGTTGAATTCATTTTCAGGTGAAGCAGTTCCCAATAAGGTATCCCCTTCATAAACAGAGAGTGGGACTGAAAAGTGATTTCTAATCTGGGAAAGAAAAACAAATAATATTTCAAATCATTAATCTAAAACTATAAAGACATTTTAAAAATATGTCCATTTAAATATCCTAACAAACGAGCTATCAGGCAATATTCATCTTGCTTATATAAATTACAAAAGAAACAAATACATAATTATTTACCCTAAAAAATATAAGGAAAGTTTCCATAGTTTTATAGAAAAGAAATATCAAAACAAAACCTTAAATATCCTAGAGGGGAATGAGATAATATCTTCTTGATTTTGGGATAGGGACTAATTTGTTTAGAGAAATGTTTTTGTTCAGACAAAAATAAAAAAAATTCATAGGAAAACATATATCAAAATTTTAAATATTTAAATGAAAAAAGTGAAGAATAAGTCACAGGCAGGGAAATGTCTGTAATATATTTAACAACCAGTTTATAACCAATATACACATAAAAATCCTGAAAACCATTAAGAAAGCTGCAGTTAAGAGGAAAACAAGAATATTAATAGAATATAAACAGGTGATTCTGTTTTCCACAGAATAGAAAAACTGAATGACCAATAAACAGAAGATAAGATACTCAAAGTTTCTAGCAATCAAGAAAATACAAATTAAAATCATAGGATATCTTTTTATACCAACAAACTACAAAAAAATCGAGTCTTCTAAAGTCAACAGTTAAAAATGTTTTGAACAGGAATTCTCATATGTTGCTGGTAGAATGTAAATTGATAAAATAACTGTGGAGGATAATTACACAAAAACTTAATAAAAATGAAAATGCCTCTTAGCGATTTTGCTCCTAGTTACATATTGAGAGAAATAGTTACACATGTGCATTCATTTTCACTGCATTCATTCAAGACAGTCATATTCACTACAGCACTGATTTTATTATGAAAAAAAGAAAATGAAACAACCTCAAGAACAGAGAAACAATTAAGATTTTCTTCAAATTGATATATTCATGTAGCAGACACTAAAATAAAGATCTGTTAGGTATCGGGCCGGGCGCAGTGGCTCACGCCTGTAATCCTAGCACTCTGGGAGGCCGAGGCAGGCGGATTGCTCAAGGTCAGGAGTTTGAAACTAGCCTGAGCAAGAGCGAGACCCCGTGTCTACTATAAATAGAAAGAAATTAATTGGACAACTAATATATATAGAAAAAATTAGCTGGGCATGGTGGCGCATGCCTGTAGTCCCAGCTACTCGGGAGGCTGAGGCAGCAGGATTGCTTGAGCCCAGGAGTTTGAGGTTGCTGTAAGCTAGGCTGACACCACAGCACTCACTCTAGCCTGGGCAACAAACTGAGACTGTCTCAAAAAAAAAAGATCTGTTAGGTATCAATATGATTATATGTCAAAAATAATATATGAAATCAAAAAATAGCAAAATAAGGTGAGCAGTATAATAGTTATGTAAGACACCAAAAATAAAACAAGTATATATGTTATGCACACATGTAATAGTTTTAAAAACATGGCACTAGAAATACATATACCATGTCACCAAATTGATATTACCTCTAGGAAGAAGGAAGGAAGGAATGTGGCCTAGGAGGAAGCAAAATAGCTAACTTCAATTTTGTATATATCTTATATGTTTTTGATTTGAGGTGAAAATTTTAAAAGGTTAACATTTGTTAAATTCTGTGGTATGGGTAAAGAAGTCCATATTATAATAAACTTCTCAAAATAAAAAATAGAATTGAATAATGTTTCTTAATAAAGAAATCCATATCAAATCAATAACTAATGTTCAGAGCATTCAACAAGATATTATTTATAAGTTTTATAATCATATTTTTTCTGATTATAAATATAATTTCAAATAACTATCGCACTCAATTTATTACTGATATATTAATAAATGGAGCCTATTAGGACATACATGCTTTTTAACAGTGACTGGAATGTGAGTTTAGTTACCACAGTTTGATTCTGCTTCCTTTGTTTTCCCTGTCAAATTTAGTGTAGAAAAAGTTGGATGGAAGTAGGGAATAAACTAGTGATTTGAATTTGGAGACAAAGAGGACACAGAAAAGGAGAGCAACTATCTATATAAAAGCAGCTCTATCCTTTTTTTTTTTTTTTTTTGAGACAGAGTCTTGCTTTGTTGCCCAGGCTAGAGTGAGTGCTGTGGCTGAGCCTAGCTCACAGCAACCTCAAACTCCTGGGATCGGGCAATCCTTCTGCCTCAGCCTCCCGAGTAGCTGGGACTACAGGCATGTGCCACGATGTCCGGCTAATTTTTTTTTTCTATATATATTAGTTGTCCAATTAATTTCTTTCTATTTATAGTAGAGACGGGGTCTTGCTCTTGCTCAGGCTGGTTTCAAGCTCCTGACCTTGAGCAATCCGCCTGCCTTGGCCTCCCAGAGTGCTAGGATTACAGGTGTGAGCCACCGCGCCCATCCAAAAGCAGCTCTATCCTGTTGGGACAATTCCTAAAGTTTATGACCACACAAGTGCAATGTGATATTAGAATGAACATGGATGTTAAGTGAAACAAATTTGAGATAAATTCTGGCACTGCTGCTTACTAACTGTGTGACCTTGGGCAAATTTTATTTTTAATAATACTATTTTTCTTGACTACCAAAAGTAATGAATTCATATACATGCATTCCTCATTTTATCATGCTTTTGCTTTATTGTGCTTCGCAGGTATTTTGCATTTTTTAATAAATCGAAAGTCTGTGGCAACCCTGCATCAAGTAAGTCTACTGGCATAATTTTTTCAACAGCATGTGCTCACTCCATCTCTCTGTGTCAGAGTTTGGTTATTCTCTCAATATTTAAAATTTTTTCATTATCATAATATCTGTTATGGTGATCTGTGATCTTACCCATATATGAAAATGAAATTAATCAATAATTATATGTTCTCACTGCTCCACCAATCGAACCTCTCTCAACTCTCTCCCCCTCTCCTTAGGCTTCGCTATTCCCTGAGATATAAGAATATTGAAATTAGGCCAATTAATAACCCTACAATGGCCTCTAAGTGTTCAAGTAAAAGGAAGAGTTGCTCTTTAAATCAGAAGCTAGAAAGATTAAGCTAGTAAGTAAGGCACATCAAAAGCTGAGACAAGCTGAAAGGTAGGCAGGCCTCTTGCATCAATTAACCAAGTTGTGAATACAAAGAAAAAGTTCTTGATGGAAATTAGAAGTGTTACTCCAATGAACACACAGACAATAAGAAAACAAAACAGGCTTATTGCTGATATGGAGAAAGTTTTAGTGGTCTGAAGAGATCAAACCAGTGACAAAATTCCCTAAAGAAAGCTAATCGAAAGCAAGACCCTAACTCTATTCAATTCTGTGAAGGCTGACAGAAGTGAGGAAGCCACAGAAGAAAAGTTGGAAACTAGCAGAGGGTGGTTCATGAGGTTTAAGGAAAGAAGCCGTCTCCATAACATAAAAGGGAAAGTGAAGCACCAAGTGCTGATGCAGAAGCTGCAGCAAGTTATCCAGCTGATAGAGGTGGCTGCTACACTAAACTTTTTGATGTAGACAAAACTGCCTTCTACTGGAAGAAGATGGAATCTAGGACTTTCAAAGTTACAGAGAAATTGATGCCTGGCTTCCAAGTTTCTAAAAACAAGCTGACTCTCCTGCTAGAGACTAATGCAACTGGTAACTCGAAGTTCAAGCCAATACTCCATTTCAAAAATCCTAAGGCCCTTAAGAAATGTATGCTAAATCTACTCTACCTGTGCTCTATAAATAGAACAACAAAACCTGGATGACATAACATTTGTTTACAGAATGGTTTACTGATGATCTCAAGCCCACTGTGGAGAGACTGCTCAGAAAAAAAGATCCCTTTAAAATATTACTGCTCACTGACAATGCACCGGGTCACCCAAGTGCTCTGATGGAGATGTCTGAGGAGATTAATGTTTTCACACCTGCTGACACAACATCCACCCTGAAGCCTGTGGATCAAGGAATAATTTTGACTTTCAAGTCTTAAAGAAATACATTTTGTAAGGCTAAAGCTGCCATAGATAGTGTAGTTCCTCTGATGGACATAGGCAAAATAAACTGAAAACTCTCTGGAAAAAGTTTGCCATTCTAGATGCCATTTAGAACATTTGTGATTTGTGGGAGGAGAGTAAAATTTTGGTGGGTGGAAGGGTTGTGAAAAAAAATCAGTATTAACAGGAGTTTGGAAGAAGTTGATTTCAACTGTCATGAATGACTTTGGTGATTATTCCTAAAATCTTTTACTTATCTGTAAACATACAAAAACTCTGTATTTTGTAAAACAAGACGACAAGTTCTTTATATGCTGTTTTGTGACCTTCTGAAGTGAATGTTTTGACATTTATCTACACCATTAAGAGTTTTTTCCAATTTGCAGTGCCTCTGCAGAGTACTTAGCTTATCTGGCAAAGACATGCAGCTTATCTCTAACTTTTACCCTTTGCACTCGGATGACGAGTGTGACTCCACACGGTTAGCAAAAATTATAAAGCCGGGCGCGGTGGCTCACGCCTGTAATCCTAGCACTCTGGGAGGCCGAGGCGGGCAGATTGCTCGAGGTCAGGAGTTCAAAACCAGCCTGAGCGAGACCTTGTCTCTACTATAAAAATGGAAAGAAATTAATTGGCCAACTAATATATATAGAAAAAATTAGCCGGGCATGGTGGCACATGCCTGTTGTCCCAGCTACTCGGGAGGCTGAGGCAGTAGGATTGCTTGAGCCCAGGAGTTTGAGGTTGCTGTGAGCTAGGCTGATGCCACGGCACTCACTCTAGCTTGGGCAACAAAGTGAGACTCTGTCTCAAAAAAAAAAAAAAAAAAATTATAGAGATTAAAATTACTCTTTGAATGTATCAATAATTTGAAATATAAAAAATCCAAATAAATAAGTTTGTATGAAAAGAAACTCCAGTTTTTTATTCTACTACCGCACTTTGTAAAATCTGGGGTATTTAAACAATTAAATCCTGAGTAGAATAAAGGAATCAAGAAAAACGCAAGTGAGTGAAAAGGGTTAAAGATACTAAAAACTATGAATAGTATCTTGGAGATCTCAATTCGTTTGTCTGTCATGAGGGGTAGTAGGTAAATTATAGCCAACAAAATGTTACAAGTAGCTAATAGACTTGTTTTAAATAAATCAAAGTCTCCCTAAGGTCACTGCTCAAAAAAGCATCACATTTGAGTCAGTCATGCTTTCCTAGAAATACTAAGTAAAAACATATCTTGGTCAAGTTATTTAACTTCTTAGGGCTTTAATTTGCTCATACATATGACAGAATCAATACTATACCCATAATTTCTTTAAAGATTAAATGAGAGAAAGTATGAAAAGTTATCTCATCCAATGAGTAGCATATAACAGTGAGGCAAAAAGATAATATTATTCTTTTTAATATATATTATCAGAGAAACCTCCAAACACTTAAATTTCTCTTTGGGATGGATAATAACAAATTATTTAGTAAAATTATTTTCTTACTATAATCTTTCTATATGTTACCAAAATCTTAGTATTTTAAAAAATTATACAAATTTATGAAACATGCTAGAACTAAGAATTTGATAAATGGATAATCTAAACTGTACTATATTTTTAATTCTAGAAAAAGTGTTTGCTCTACATATTTGAAGCAATAGAAATATTTTCATTTCTATAAATAGTTCCTATGAGAAACTAAAAATTAATGTTTAACTATATAATCAAGCAACAAAATAATCAAGACTAACGAATGCAGCTGATAGTTACCCTTTAAAATAGTTAATTATAAATCACAAATAAAAAAGAAGGAATTTCTTTTTTCAGCCATGCTGGAGTAACAAGGACTAGCCATACCTTCCGACCCTAATCAACTAGAAAGTAGGAAAACAAACAGCAAACACATTAAACAATAGATTTTGGGAAAAAATCCAAAAAACAAAAAAACAAGATAAGTCTTATGACCACCCAGTTTGCTGCCTGGAAGGTTTCATTCTGCTATGTGAGGAGAGGAAAGGCAACAAGTAGAAGAGACAGATGTGAAAATTTGGGGAGAGGCTAAAATTCACAGCACATTATACTAGAGAGGTGAACCCTACATGGAGAGGCAAAGTAGTACAGACAAGGAATTCCTGAGAATTAAGACAGTGTCCCTTGAGTACTGACCAGCACATGTGTATACTAAAGTTCAATAAAGATCCACCTAAAAGAAGGAGGCAGGACAACCTGATGCTAACACATACAGTGGTTCCTTTTCCCATCAGCCAAAGTGTTAAAACCTTTTTGAGTAGAGAGGATATTAAGTACCTAGTGCCTCAGTAGTGAGGCAAAAATATCCTAAAGTAAAGGACATATATAGGAACCAATACCCAATAAGGTAAAATTTGAGGCATCTAATAAAAAATTACCAGACATACTAAAAAATGACACACATGATAGAATAAGTAGACAAGTACACAAGGTTTTTGGGGATGATAAAAAAAGAATTATTACACAAGGACATTAAAACATTTATTATAACTATATTCAATGTGTTCAAAAAGTTAGAGGAAAGATTAAGGATGTTAAAAAAAAGACAGTGGAAAATATGAAAACAAAAGTCCATACTGAACATCTAGAGAAAAACACATCAGATGGGATTAACAGCAGATTTGCCACTGAAAAAGAAAAGTGACATGACAATAGAAACTATCAAAAAACAAACAAACAAACACAGGGATAAAGGGCTGAATAAAAAAATGAACATGGAATTATTAAACTGTGGGACAAGTCCAAAGACCCTAATATACATCTAACTGATTCTTGAAGAAGAGAAGAGAGGAGAAAGACAGAAAAAAATATTTAAAGAAAGAATGGTCAAAATTTTCTGAAGTTGATGAAAACTATAAATCCACAATTTCAAGAAGTTCAATAACCCACAAGTACAAGAAACATGAATTACACTAAGATTTATCATAACCGAATTGCTTAAAACCAATTACAAAGCAAAAAACCTCAAAAGCCGCTAAAGAAAAAGCAGACGGATTTTGTAGAAGAACAAACATATGGAAAAAAAGGAGACTTCTGATCAGAAACAATGTACTCAAAAGACAACAGAATAACATTTTTAAAGTATGGAGGGAAAAAATCTACCAACCTAGATTTCTATACCCAGTGAAAATATCTCTTAACACATAAATGTAAAATAAAAACCAAAAGAATTCATCACTAGTAGATCTGCACTATGAGACTGTCATATGAAAAGCAGAGAAAGTGATGGAAAATATTAGTTTTTATTACTTTAAAAATTATTCAAAAGATAATTCACTATTTAAAGAAAAATAATAACATGTATAGACATAAATATGTATGAATACAATTATACAAGTTGTGGGAGAGAAAAATGGAAGTATACTGCTCTAAAGTTTTAATTCCATATGAAGTGGCATACTTGAAGGTTGACTAATAAAGTTAAACATGCACAAGATGAAGCCCCAAAGCAACAAATGAAAAACAAAACAACACAAAGAGGTATAAAGAGAAGTAGCAAATAACCCATGGAGTTAAAATGAAATCATAATAATGCTCACTTAATCACAAAAAAAGAAAGAAAGAGGGAAAAACCCAGAAAAATGGAAGCAAAGAATAAATGAGACAAATAGAAAAAAAAAAAAAAAAAAGATAGTAAATTTAATCTCAACATATCACTAATCAAATTAAATATAAATGGTTGAATTACTCCAGTAAAAAGGCATAAATTTTCAGATTAGGTAAAAAACCAAGAACCAACTATATGGTATATACAGAAAATCCACTTTTTAATGTAAACACTTGAATGACTTAAAAAGTTAAACAGTGGAAAAGGTATACCACAATAACACTAAAATAAAGCTAGAGTAGCAATATTAATATTAGCCAAAGTAGATTTTAGGGCAAGGCCTATTACCAAAGATAAAGGTTATTTCATAATGACAAAGGATTCAATATTGTCAAAAGGATGTAATATTCCTAAAATACTTCTGCATCTAATATCAAAACACATGAAACAGAAACTGATAGAACTGAAATGAGAAAACAGGTAAATCCACTTTTATAATTGGATATGTCAACACTCCTGTGTCTGTCAATGAGAGAACAAGTAGACAGAAAATAAATAACTATGCAGAAGATTTGAAAAAGACTATAAGCCAACTTGACATATTTGACATTTATAGAATATTCAGACCAACAACAGAATGTACATTCTTTTCAAAATTTACCAAGACAGACCATATTCTGGGTCATAAAGCAAAATTCTCCATAAATTCCTAGATCTGCCAGTCACACAATGTATTTTTTCTAACCACAGTATTAGAAATTGATCAATAACACATCTCTGTATAAAGTCCCCAGATATTTGTAAACATTGTCAATAACACAATTCTAAATAACCAACAGATCAAAAAAAAAGTCAAGAGAAATTATAAAGTATTATGAACCGAATGAATATGAAAAAACAATATATCAGAATATGTGAGATGCTATCAGAACAGTCTTTAAGGGAAATATATAACACTAAACACCTACATTAGAAGAGATAGGTCTTAAACCAATGACCTCAGCTACCATGTTAAGAAAGTAGAAAAAAAGTTAAACCTGAAGTAACCAGAGGAAAGCAAATAATAATGATCAAAGGGAAAACTAAAAAAACAGAAAAATAAAGAAAAATCAATAAAACCAAAGTTGATTCTTAGTTGAATCAAAGTTGATTCAAAGTTGATCAATAAAATTGATAAAACCGTAGCTGCCAAAGTGATCAGAAAGAATTGGAGAAGACACAACTTAGCAATATCAGGTATGAAAAAGAAATTTATACATGTTAAAATAAGGGAATATTATAAAAACTTACAGTCAATAAATTTATAAACTTAGCTGAAATGGACAAAGTTCATGAAAGACACAGAATTACTAGAAGAGCTTACTCAAAAGTAATAGATAACCTGACTAGCCTTACATCTATTAAATAAATTGAACCTGCACTTAAAAATATTCTCATAAGACATTAAAACTCTAAACCAATATTCCCCATGAATATAAATGCAAAAATCTAAACATAATATTAACAAATCAAAGCCAATATTTTTAGTATATTATAGTATATATAGTAAATCTCACTGTGTTTGAAAGAATGAGGATATAGCTTCACAATAAACATAAAACAAGAAGTGTCAAAGTGAAATGTCAGAGGTATCAACTGTACAAATTAGTACCTAAGAAAATCAGACATTCCATACTTAACAGCCTAATACTCAGCAACATATAACATGTAACAACACTGACAGGCATAAGTTGACACACAGATACAAAATTTTGCTGAGTGAAAGAAGCCAAACTCCATCTGTACTCTATTCCATTTACATAAAGCACTATACTGTATAACTAATATACACTGAGAACAGATCAATGAATGCCTGGGAATGGGAAAGTGGGGAGATTAAAAAAGTTTTTTGAGTGATAAATATGTTCATTACCTTGACTGCAATGATGGTTTCATAAGTATATTTTTATGTCAAAAGTTATCAACTTTAAATATATGCAGTTTATTGTACATACCTCAATAAAGCTGTAAAATTTTTTCTATTTTTCTAATTATATTAAAAATTCTCTAATCGAAGAAAAATGTATATGTAATATAAAGGCCTAAAACAAAACACTGATGAGTATTTTATTTTATTAGTATAATACTCCAAAAAAGATTTTACAAAATAGTCTTATAAAAATTGTATATATATTGAACAATATCTTACCACTGGTCATATCAGAGCAGGGCAATTGCTGGTGATAAGTCTTCTTTTTGATATTAACTGTATTTCTATTCTAGTTTATATTCTTCTGGTAATCATTTGCTTTATTTTTTTTATTAGCATACAGATATGCATAATAGAACTTCCCCCAAAATTGATCATTTCATACCTGTACTGGGGAGCGAATTGTTACCTTCTTACTTCCTTCCACCGTATCAATTTGACAAACAATAGATCTTTCAACTCCAGATTCTCTGTGCCTTACAGTGTACAGACGTCGTCCCACTTTTGTTAAAGGAATTTTATCAGCAGTAGAGTGATTAACAGGTGCTAAATTAAATAAATATGTTTTAAAGTTTTTATAATAATTCATTACACATTAATTTGAAGTATATGTTAAATACCAGAAATATCAGATGATTGCCTTAAACTTACAGTCACTGAAGTCTTTGGATATAATCCATACAAAATGATATTTCAATAAGTCACCATGTATTTTCACAGTATTCGCAAAAACTTTCAAAGCATCTTCCTGCCCACCCCCCAGTTTTTTTTCCTTTGGAAAAAAAATCTCATTCAGGAGTTGAACCTAAGTATAATAATAGCAACTCTTTCAAAAATACCTGAGTAAAGAGAGGAATTATAAAACATAAGAACACTTATCTCTGGCTTGCTGTCATAATAACCAGAGCTTGCCTTCAGGCAGGCAAAGGCAAATACCAAGGTAGGTACAATTTTTCAGTTTTTAATTTTTTCAATAGCTTGTGTCACTTTTCAGTTATATTTTGGATTTGATTTAACACAATTTTTTATCTATTTATCTAATGCACATGTTGTATTGGGGATGAAATTACTTATTTGCATAAATTTCATTTACAACTCTCATCCATTGAAATGTTAATTTAAAAACAAATAGAGGTAATATTGATGAGAACAATTCATTGACAATGCTATGACAACACCTGGAACACCTGTTATACATTGTTTCCTAACTAGAAGAGAGAACTAGCTATGTTTTAGTATCCTGTCCCCCTCCCCATGTCTAATTAGCCTTTCAAATGATGCCCTCCTCAGTAACTATTTAAATGCCAAAATAACAAAAAGTGGTGTGGGTGTGGCTTTGGGACTATTTAACTTCACAATGACTAGATATTATGATAATTCAAAAATTC